>JAJIBD010027423.1:0-25618 GCA_021461705.1 Cryptotis parvus
TTTATTATACCACTGTGAGATATACAATTACAAAGGTGTTCACAATTGGTTCTTGGTAATACAGTATTCCAGCTCCCATCCACCAGTGCCCCATTTCCACCACCAATGTACCCCCCCTCCCACCCATCCCCAGGCTGCCTCAACAGCAGGTAGCCCTGTTTCCTCTCTTTCTCTTTCTGTGTCTCTGTCTCTGCATCACTCTCCCTCTTATTTTACACATTGTGGCTAGCCCTGCAGATAAATAGAGTTTATCACTTAAGTCTTTTTGTGTATATTCAATGGTGAGTTTTAATCTGCCATTACCATTTCCCACATTTAGTAAAACACTGGTATCTATTTATATCCTATTAATAAATGCAGTCACTCTATATCTGTCCTTTTCCTTCTGACTAATTTCACTCAGCATGATAGTCTCCATGTCCATCCATTTGCAGGTAAATTTCATAATTTCATCTTTTCTGACAGCTGCATAGTATTCCATAGTGTAGATGAACCACAGTTTCTTTTAGCCAGTCCTCTGTTCTCGGGCATTTAGGTTGTTTCCAGATTCCAGCTATAGTGAATAGCGCAGAGATGAATAAAGAAGTACAGATAGTGTTTCTGCTATGTGTTTTTCGGTCTCTCGGGTATATTCCCAGGAGTGCTATTGCTGGATCAAATGGGAGCTCAATATCTAGTTTTTTGGAGGAATGCCCATATTGTTTTCCAAAAGGGCTGGACCAAGTCGGCACTCCCACCAACAGTGGATGAGAGTCCCTTTTTCCCCACATCCACGCCAGCACCGGTTGTTTTTGCTGTTTTTGGATGTGTGGCAGTCTCTGTGGTGTGAGATGGTACCTCATTGTTGTTTTGATTTGCATCTCCCTGATGATTAAAGATGAAGAGCACTTTTTCATATGCCTTTTGGCCATTCGAATTTCTTCTTTTTTGGAAGCTTCTGTTCATTTCTTCTACCCATTTTTTTGATGGGGTTGGCTGTTTTTTCCTTGTGAAGTGCTACCAGTGCCTGATATATCCTGGATATTAACCCCTTGTCAGATGGGTATTGGGTGAATATCCTTTCCCACTCTGTGGATTGTCTTTGTATCTTGGTCACAGTTTCTTTTGAGGTGCAGAAGCTTTTCAATTTTATATAATCCCATTTGTTTATCTTTGATTCCATTTGCTTGGTCAGTGTTGTGTCATCTTTAAAGATACTTTTAGTTTCGATGTCGTAGAGGCGTTTCTCCTATTTTTTTTTTCAATGTACCTTAGAGATTCATGTCTGATGTTGAGATCTATAATCCATTTTGATCTGACTTTTGTGCATGACATTAGAAGGAGGTCTAAGTTCATTTTTTTACACGTAGCTGCCCAGTTTTCCCAGCACCATTTGTTGAAGAGGCTTTCTTTGCTCCACTTAATATTTTTTGCTCCTTTATCGAAGATTAAGTGGTTGTATATTTGAGAGTGTGTTTCAGGATATTCAGTTCTATTCCATAGGTCTACGGGTCTGTCTCTATACCAATACCACACTGTCTTAATTACAACTTGTCTGTAGCAGAACTTGAGGTTAGGGAAAGTGATACCGCCCATCTTCTTTTTCCCAAGGATTGCTTTAGCTATTTGTGGGGGGTTTATCATTCCACACAAATTTCAAGGAGTGTTTGTTCAATTTCTTTGAGGAACATCATGGGTATATGGAGTGCATTGAAGCAGTATAAAGCTCTAGGGAGCATTACCATTTTGATAATGTTAATCCTTCCACTCCATGAGCAGGGAATGTGTCTCTATGTCCTCAGGTCTTCTTTTATTTCCTGAAGTAACATTTTGTAGTTTTCTTTGTAGAGATCCTTTACATTCTTTGTCAGACTGATTCCTAGGTATTTGATTTTCTGTGGTGCAATTGTGAATGGGATAGTTTCTTTAATGTCCCTTTCTTCTCTTTCGCTGTTTGCATATAGGAAGGCCATTGACTTTTGGGTATTGATTTTGTACCCTGCCACTCTTGGTAGAAAATTTCGGGTTTTCCAGGTATAATATCATGTCATCTGCAAATAGTGACAACTTGGCTTCTTCCCTTCCTTTCCAGATGCCCTTAATGTCTTTTTCTTCCCTGATTGCTATGGCAAGTACTTCCAGTACTATATTGAATAGAAGTGGTGAGAGTGGGCAGCCTTGTCTTGTCCCTGATTTTAAGGGGAAGGCTTTCAGTTTTTCCCCATTGAGAATGATGCTCGCTGTGGGCTTGTAGTAGATGGCCTAGAGTATATTGAGGAAGGTTCCTTCAATCTCCATTTTACGGAGAGCTTTTATCATGAATGGGTGTTGAATCTTGTCAAATGCCTTCTCTGCATCTATTGATATGATCATATGGTTTTTATTTTTCTTTTTGTTGATATGATGTATTATGTTGATTGATTTGCGGATGTTGAACCATCCTTGCATTCCCGGGATGAATCCCACTTGGTCATGGTGTATAATCTTTTTGATGACTCTTTGGATTCTATTTGCTAGTATTTTGTTGAAGATCTTAGCATCTGTATTCATCAGGGAGATTGGTCTGTAGTTTTCCTTTTTTGTGACATCTTTGTCTGCTTTGGGTATCAGGGTGATATGTGCCTCGTAAAAGCTATTTGGGAGTGTTTCTGTTTCTTCAATTTGCCAGAAGAACTTGAAAAGAGTTGGGAGTAGGTCCTCTTTAAAGGTTTGGTAGAATTCACTGGTGAATCCATCTGGACCAGGGCTTTTGTGTTTGGGGAGACTTTTGATTACTGATTCCGTCTCCTCGATTGGAGATAGGTTTGTTGAAGTAATCCAAATCTTCTTGTTGCAGACTTGGGAGGCTATAGGAATTCAGGAATTTGTCCATTTCTTCTAGGTTCTCTTGTTTCGTGGCATACAGGCTCTCATAGTAATCTCTGATGATCTTTTGAATTTCTTTGGTTTCTGTTGTGATGTCCCCATTTTCATTTCTGATTCTATTTATTTGGGTTCTCTCTTTTCCTTTTCTTACAAGTCTTGCAAGTGGTTTGTCAATCTTGTTTATTTTTTCAAAGAACCAGCTTTTGGTTTCGTTGATCTTCTGGATTGTTTTTTGACATTCTATCTCATTGATTTCTGCTCTAAGTTTTATTATTTCTTTCTTTCTGCTGGGATTGGTCTCCTTTTGTTGATCACTCTCTAAGATCTTAAGTTGTGAAATCAGACTGTTTGTGATGGCCTTTTCTTCTTTTCTGATGAATGCTTGAAGAGCTATGAACTTGCCTCTTAACACTGCTTTTGCTGTATCCCACAAGTTCTGGTAATTCGTGTCTTCAGTCTCATTTGTTTCCAGGAATCTTTGAATTTCCTCTTTGATTTCTTTTATGACTTGCTGGTTGTTCAGCAGTGAGCTGTTTAGTTTCCAGGTACTTGGTATTGGTCTCCGTTTCTGTGTACAATTAACTTCTATTTTCAGTGCATCATGGTCTGAAAAAATAGTTGGTACAATTTCTATCTTCTTGATTTTATGGAGGTATGATTTATGGCTCAGCATGTGATCTATTTTGGAGTATGCTCCATGTGCACTGGAGAAGAAAGTGTATTCAGCTTTTTTGGGGATGAAATACCCTGTATATGTCTACCAGCCCTTTTTTTTCCATCTCTTCTTTTTAAGGCCAGTATTTCCTTGGTAAGTTTCAATCTTGTTGATCTATCCAGGGTTGATAGAGCAGTGTTGAAGTCTCCAACTACAATTGTGTTGCTGTCAATGTCTTCTTTGAAGTCTATTAGTAGTTGTTTTAGGTATTTTGCTGGCCCCCTCGTTGGGTGCGTATATGTTTAATAGCATGATTTCTTCCTGATATATGCATCCCTTGACTATTAAGAAGTGACCTTCACTGTGCCTTCTTTTTTTTAATTTAATTTTATTATTTTCCCCCCCAAAATATTATTACACCATTTTAGACATACAATTGAAAGATGCTCATGTAGAGTTTTGGTTCTACAGTGTTCCAACACCCATCCCTCCACCCAAACCCATCTCCCATCACCAATGTCCCCACCTCCCTCCCCCTCCCGCACCTCAACTACTTGGCAGATTCTGTATGTCATTTCTTTCCTCTTTATATCTCCCTCCCACCAAACTTTCCTGCTCTTCGTGGAATACAGTGCATTAAAAGACATTACTGTTTCACTATTTTTAGTGGACCCCGCTGACCGCAAGCAGGCCCGCAACCTGGGCTCAAACTGGTTTTGCTCTGTTGATCTGGTTGTGAGGCAGTTTCCCAGCATCCGGACAGCGAAAATGGTGGCTAGTGTGATGGGTGAGTTTCATCCGGCTGCTTCCTGGACCCCCCAGAGGCGATGGGCCAACACCCAAAACCCATCTGCCCTCCTCGGGATCCCATCGTCAGCTGGGCTCTGCGCAAGCCCAGTTCCAGTCTCCCCAGCCACTTGTGAAGCTCTGCATGCTGGCCCGCGGGCAGCTCCTGGCGGGGCCACCAGGCTCGACAAAATGGAGAGGGGAATGGCCGAACCCTGACTCCATCTGGCGAATTCCCAGTGATTCCCGCTTCTGGGAGCCGCCTACCTGGGCTCGAACTGGTTTTGCTCTGTTGATCTGGTTGTGAGGCAGTTTCCCAGCGTCCGGATAGCGAAAATGGTGGCTAGTGTGATGGGCAAGTTTCATCCGGCTGCTTCGGGATCCCCAGAGGCGATGGGCCAACACCCAAAATCCATCTGCCATCCTCGGGATCCCATCGTCAGCTGGGCTCAGCGCGAGCCCAGTTCCAGTCTCCCCCAGCCGCTTCATTGTGCCTTCTGACCTTCAGCCTGAAGTCTATGTTGTCGGATACCAGTATGGCTACCCCAGCCTTTTCGGATGGGTTGTTTGAGTGAAGGATTGTTTTACAGCCTTTTATTTTGAGCCTGTTTTGCTCTGATTGTTCAGGTGTGTTTATTGAAGGCAACAGAATGTCAGATTCAATGTTTTGATCCATTTTGCCACTCTGTGTCTCTTAACTGGTGCATTTAGACCATTGACATTGAGAGAGATTATTGTCATGGGATTTTGTGCCATCTCTCTGTATAGGTTGGTTGTTCTTTTGGGTTATGTCTTGTCTTATAGTAGATCTTTCAGCCCTTCTTTTTAAGGTTGGTTTTGATTTTACAAAGTTCCTAAGCTGTTGTTTATCCAAGAAGTTGTATATCTGTCCTTCAAATCTGAGTGAGAGTTTAGCTGGATAAAGAAGAATTTTAACCTTGCTTTTTTGCAACTCTATGCTGCATCCCTGAGGAGTGGAGGAGAAAATGCTGCGGTGTTTCTGTATTGGTAGTGGTCAGTATATGTGCCATTATAGACATGATAATGGCCCAGACTTGGATTATTGAATTATCAAAGGGAAGAGGAAAATCTAGAAAAATAATTTAGGTTGAGTTATGTGAGGTATTGCTTCTAAGTGATTGAATGAATGTCCCAGGGTCTGTCATGTGGCTAGGCAGTGTGACTAGAGTTTTTGGTTTGAGTAGGCCAGTCTAAGTTTATGCCTATGTAATTAATAATCACTGTCCTGTCATCACTGTCCTCCCATTCATCTTCGATTTGCTCGAGCGGGCACCAGTAACATCTCCATATGACCTGTCTCATGGAAGTAGAGCCCAAGGGCACCTGCTTTCTCCAGGAACACAAAGAGCCTCAAACCATTCCATCAGGTCATGGCAACGAGGTCCATAATTGTTACTGGTATCTGGCATATCAAATACGACACGGGTAGCTTGCCAGGCTCTGCCATGCGGGTAGCATACTGTTGTAGTCGTCTCAAAATCCAGCATTTATTGATGAACCGTGCGGCCGCTTGCAGCCGTGCGAGCCGGGCTGTGATAGGCTGGTCTGCTGCGTCGAGTTCTTCACTGTATCACTGTCACTGTCTTCCCGTTCATCATCGATTTGCTCGGGCGGGCCCCAGTAACATCTCCATATGTCCTGTCTCATGCTAGTAGAGCCCAAGGCATCTGCTTGCTCCAGGAACATAAAGAGCCTCAATCCATTCCGGAATGAGGTCTATAATTGTTACTGGTATTTGGCATATATATCAAATACAACACGGGTAGCTTGCCAGGCTCTGCCGTGCAGGTAGCATACTCTTGTAGGCATCTCTAAGTCCAGCATTTATTGATGAACCGCAGCGGCCGCAAGCGACTGCTTGAGCCGGGCGCTGATAGGCTGGTCTGCTGGGTGGAGGTCTGACGAGAGAGAAGTCCTGATGTGGAAAATGGAGGCCCTCATGGAGTGGGGGTCATCTGGCTAGTTGCGAGGCTCTGCTGGGATGGTGGGCCAGGGCTAGAACCCACCATCCCTCCCGGGCGCCTCGTGAGCGGCTGGTCACTGGGAGAGCAAGTAGCAGCTCTGCCCCATGTCTGCGAGTCTCTCGTAATTAATAATAATAAGATCTTTTTCTCAAATATTCTGTTTGAAAATACATTATACTAATATCCATCCATGTCTAGAGATGGCGTGGAAAGGGACAGGCCTGCTGAGTGTAATGGGAAGCATAAGGAAATAATGTTGGGTTGATGGTACTTCCTTTTATGATGCGTAAATACTATGATGGTTTGCTACTTTTTTTTTTTTTTGCCTCACATCTGGCAATGCTCAGAGATCACTGCACTCAGGAATTACTCCTGGCAGTGCTCGGGGGACCACGTGGGATGCTGGGGATGGAACCTGCATTGGCCACATGCAAAGCAAACACCCTACCCACTGTACTATCACTCCAGCCCTGGTTTCTTCAGTTTCTCTATAATTTGAAAAGCCCACTGATTTCAAGAATAGTTTCTCATCTTCAAAGCAGGGCTGTTGGAGTAACCTACAAAAGTATTTTTTGTGTCTCATTTGAGATGGCTGCATACTTTTCTGCATACTTGAGATGGTTTTGGTGAGGAGGGGGCTCTGGGGTCACACCCAGCCGTACTTCTCCTGGCAGTGCTTGGGCAACCATGTGGTGCTGGGGATCACATCAGTCTCCACCACATGCAAGGCAAATGCCTTAACCTCCACTCTCTCCAGTCCTCACCAGGCAGAGTTGGGGGAAACAAGGTTTGCAGAACTTTAGAAGGCCTTTCACAAAAGGAACTCAGACTACATTGTTTCTCTGCTACAACTTCTGGAAGTCAATACTCCAGGCAGAGGGGCTGGAGAGACAGCTAGTGCAGGGCTTTAGGTGCTTGCCTTGCAGGTGCCGGACCTGGGTTGGATCCCTAGTCTGTATATATCCCCTGAGCACTGTCTGCTGTGCCCCTCCCGAAAGCATCTCTCCAGGTAGAGACATTCTGACTTAATAAGTCTCATTATGGGGGCGAAGTGATAGCCCAGCAGGTAGGGCATTTGCCTTGCACCGCGGCTGGCCCATGCCGGCCTGGGTTCGATCCCGGCATCCCATATGGTCCCCCGAGCACCGCCAGGAGTAATTCCTGAGTGCAAAGCCAGGAGAAACCCCTGAGCATTGCCGGGTGTGACCCAAAAAAAAAAAAAAAAAAAAAAGTCTCACTATGTCGAGACTGTCTGTGCTTCAAGTCTTGCTCAGACTCACCTGTGTGACAGAGAAACAGTGACAGAGGGCGTGACTGAGAGACTTTTATGGTAGAGCTCATGGGGCTGATACTCGAGGGGCTTTGAGTAGAGCAGAAGGTTACATGAGTTCCAAAACAATATTTGTAAATAAATGTGTTAGGGATTTAATTGGTTAGCTTAACTATTTATACTAGGGAAGCACAAAATTTATAGCTACAAATCCAGATAACACAGAAAACATAGAACATAGAAAACATAGAGAACATAGAAAATTGGTTTTACCAATCATGAACATCTTTGTAATTGTATATCTCATGGTGGTATAATAAAAATTCAATAAAATTTTTTAAAATAAAAATTTAGAGCTGAAAAAATAAAATCTGGTTGTATAATGAAAAATATATAGACATAGTTAACATGTCTCTCTCTATATATATATACTATAGACATAGTTAACATTATCTCTTGATCACTTGACATCCCGTTATTTGTTGATTTGCTCGAGCAGGCGCCAGTAACATTTCCATTTGACCCTATCACGTGCTAGTGTAGCCCAAAGACATCTGGTTGCTTCAGGAATACCAAGAGCCTCAAACCGTTCATTCAGGGTCTTGGCGAAGAAGTCTGACCATCTTGTAGGTGGGTGGCCACATGATCTTTTGACATCCTGTGGGATCCAGTCGGTAATGGCTCTAGACCAGCGGTGGTCTCCAAATCGCATTACATGTCCAGTCCATCTAATTTTCGATGTCTTGCAAACAAGACAGCGTCCCTGACTCTGGAACAGAGACGGAGGTAGGAACTCTGGATTCCTTCTCTCACTTGAGTGAGGCATGATATTCCAAGCATAGCTCTTTCAATTCCTCTTTGGGAGACCCGAGTAGCATTCTCATAATGTAGGGAGAATGGTGGAGTCGAAGAGATGTGCCCAGAGCCGGAGGTGCTTTGTCTTTTTGCTATTTCTTTGATGATTTTGAAGGCATTCCATGCCCTCTCTTCTTCCTGCGCAGCTCAGGTTTTAGGTCGTTCATCATGTTGACTTCTCGACCTAGGTACACATAACTGCTGCATTCAGAGATGTTTGTTCCATTGAGAGTGAATGGGGCCTCTGGAACTAGCTCATTTTTCATGAACATAGTTTTCTTCAGATTCAGCTGTAGACCTGTCTTTCCACATTCTCGGTCAAAGTCAGCCAGCATTTGTGCTGCTTGGCTAATGTTTGGTGTTATTAGAATGATGTCATCAGCGAGCGGAGGTGGTGTAGTTGTTGACCATCTATCTTCACTCCCATTCCTTCCCATTCTAATTGTAGCATGATGTTCTCGAGGGTGGTGCTGAAGAGTTTTGGTGAAATGGTATCACCCTACCCAATCCCTTTTTGACATCGATGATCACTTCCTTGTAGAATGGTGAGATCCTGGTGGTGAATCCGTAATACAGCTCACAAAGGATCTTGATGTATTGGGTTTGAATGCCCTGTTTGGCTCGATGACCACTTTAGTCTCCACAGAATCAAAGGCCTTCTTTAAATCAATGAACGTGAGACAGAGTGGCATCTTGAGCTCCCTACAAACTTCAATGAGCTTGGTTACCATGTGGATATGGTCGATTGTGCTGAATCCTTTTGAGAGCCAGCTTGCTCGCATGATTGTCCTTCATCTAATGTTCTGCCAATCCTGTTCAGGATGACTCGAGTAAACAGCTTGTAGATGATGGGCAACAGGCAGATGGGGCAATAGTTGCCAATGTTGTGGATGTCTCCCTTCTTAAACAGTAGAACTGTCCTGCTGGTTTTCCATTGGGAGGGCATCTTGCATTCAGACAGGTAGCGTGTGAAGAGCCAAGCCAGTGTATTGATGAGTACTGAAGGCAGATTCTTCAGGTGTCCGGGTCTGACTTTTTCTGGGCCTGGTGCTGTTCCCTTCTTTACCCATGAAATGGCATGTCGGATTTCTGAAGGGAGAACGTTGGGAACGACATATCCTTCCTGCGGAATTTGGTATGTGAGCAGGTGGACGTGGCTATCAAAGAGATCCAAGTAGAAGTCATGGATAATCTTCTCCATTGCCTTTCTGGAAGATGTGATAGATCCATCAGGACGTTGGAGGGCAGTGATCTTGGTCTTATACTTGGCGAAGGACAGGCTGGCATTGCAAAAGCTTTTCCTGGCTTCTGCTGCCGGGGAAAACACATTATAATTAAACATATAATTAAAATATTTAAATGTGTAATTAAAATTCTTCTACTGCATGTAAATCAGAACAGTTATGGAGTCTTGGAGCTGGAGAGATATTACAAAGTGTGGGGTGTGTGCAAGGCAAACACCCTACCTGCTCTACTATCACTCTGGCCCCTGGTTTTGTTTTCCTGCTTACTATTTTTTATGTTGTCAACATAAAAATCCCTTCTCTCTCTCTCTCTCACAGACACACACACACACACCTCTCTCTATATATAAAATCAAGAGGTTTTATATATAAAGGAAATTTTATGTATAAAAAGGAATTTATATATTTGAGAGAAATTCCTGGTGTGGGACATGTGCCAGACCGAGCTCCAGAGGCAGGTTATTATCCTGCAGCCCAGTCTTCCCAGATGTGACCTGGCTTCCTATTTTCCTCCTGGGTCGAAAAGACCTTGAGTTCTAATCACTCATCTGTAGCTGTATCTGTGGATCCCCGAACATCACAGGAGCCAGGTGTTTTCCATAACACAGTGGAATTCCCAGCAGTAAAACTTCCTTCCACCTCTATTCTGCCAATGCTCTAGATTATTGCTCTCCCAGAAGCCTTTAGTAGGGTCTGACTTTGTCCTTCTTGAGAGGGAGGGAGAGTGAAACTTTACTGTCAGCCATTTGTTGGTGGTTAGAATGGAAACACTCTATCTTAGCAATGTAAGAAATAACATATTGGATATTGTCATCCGGGTTTAGTCTGAGATAACCCAGATTAGCCTAGGAGAACATGGGGAGTGCTGTGTAATGGCATGGTGTCGAATTATACTATTATTATCATGATAATTATTATTATTTGGGGTAGGGCATGGTGGTACTCAGGACTTAGTCTGGCTCTGTCATCAGGGTCACTCCTGGTGCAGCTTGGGAGATCATATGTGGTGATGGGGATTGAACCAAGGTCAGCAACATGCAGGGCAAGTATCTTAACCCTTTACTATCTCTTCATTCTCAAAGACTTGATTTAGACCTGAAAGATGTCTGAAAGACCCCTAAGCACAGTCTATTTCTTTCAACTGATAAAGAACCAGAAAAGTTACAAGCTGTGCAATAGCACTGTCAGTGAGTAGAGGCTGGTACTAGAACCGGTAGCCATGATCATCAGCTCAGAACATTTTCCATTCTTTTTTTTTGGGGTCACACCTGACGATGCTCAGGGGTTACTCCTGGCTCTGCACTCAGGAATTACTCCTGGCGGTGCTCGGGGGACCATGTGGGATGTCGAGGATCGAACTCATGTCAAACGCCCTACCCACTGGGCTATCGCTCCAGCCTCCTTCCTTCCTTCCTTCCTTCCTTCCTTCCTTCCTTCCTTCCTTCCTTCCTTCCTTCCTTCCTTCCTTCCCTCCTTCCCTTCCCTTCCTTCCTTCCTTCCTTCCTTCCTTCCTTCCTTCCCTTCCTTCCTTCCTTCCCTTCCTTCCTTCCTTCTTCCTTCCTTCCTTCCTTCCTTCCTTCCTTCCTTCCTTCCTTCCTTCCTTCCTTCCTTCCTTCCTTCCTTCCTTCCTTCCTTCCTTCCTTCCTTCCTTCCTTCCTTCCTTCCTTCCTTCCTTCCTTCCTTCCTTCCTTCCTTCCTTCCTTCCTTCCTTCCTTCCTTCCTTCCTTTCTTCCTTTTACATTTTCCATTCTTGTAGGCAAAGAGAATGTTCAGCTGCTCCCTTACCCAATACCTCTGGATATGACTGCAGAGACAGCTCCCCACGCCAAGAATTACAACCTCCACCTCCCCTGTACTGCTGGAGACAGTTGACTGGGGTGGGAGTGGGGCTTCGTTGTCTGCCCCACTTTGGGAAGGCCATAGGCAAAGGGATCAGATTCGAGGAAGCAACAAGGTAGTCGATGCTCTAGCTCATGGAAAGAGAGAACTAGGAACCAGACTTAAAGCTTGTTAGAAAAAGCCCGGTTCCCTGTTCTTTTAGTGTCTGCACCTTCCACTTATATGTGATGCGGGCAGAAAGCCAGAGCCCGCCATCCCCCAGCCCCTTTTTAACTGCCTCTTTGGAGTTCTCTGTGTTTGCAGATGTAAATGCTAAAGGTCACTCCCTAGAGCACCTTCTCACTTCTGCCCCTTCCTACCATTATCTCCACAATAAACTGATTCTGCATAAAGTCCCCATCTGAGAAAACCAGGGGAATAAGCTGGTACCCACCTACACCGAACACCCACCCCTCAGCTTCCAATAAGTCACTGCTCAGAACTTTTGGGGTTTTGCTGCCCTCCTAAGCAGAGGGCGGCTGTCTGGGTTTTGGGGCTGCCGTTTTCCCTGGCCGGTTGCTAAGGCCGGCACTGACTCCAGGCCTGTTATCAGGAGGAGGACAGTTTAAACAGGCCTTATCGCTGTGTGTTCAATCAAGGTTTATGAGGGCTGATAAAGATGTCACCTAGTTGCTTCGTGTGTTCATTAAAACTCTATTCCCCACTGGGATGGAAATGCAAAGGTGTTTGTTTTATTTTTTTTATCTGTTTTTAATTTTTGGAATAAATACCCATTCCTTTGTCAGATAGGCACTTGTGACCAACCTCATCTTTGCGGTCAAATCTGTGTGGGCAAAAGTGGGTGGGAGTGTGCCCCAAGTCCCCAGGGAGCAATTAATTAGGCTTCCGTGACACAGCACTGGCTTCAATATTGCAGGTTATCATAACTGCTTCTTTAATAATTCAATAAACAGCACTGCCCTTGACTTAGGTGCAGTAATAAGCCTGTGTATGCTTTTAATTTTATGTCCTTTAAACCGGATAATTTTAACAAAAAGGTATTTGTTTTAGTCTTTTATTTTAATAAGAGATTTATAACCAAATAGGTTTGATATTTTCCTCTTTCTGTTTTCCCCCTTTATTAGAAAGGAAGAAAAGGAAGGAAGGAGAAAGAAAAGAGTAAAATTGCCCACATTCCCTTTATCCCACCTAAATTGTGTATAAATAGTCAGGGCTGCAAGAAGCATAAAACAAGCGTCAGAAATCGCCTGTGCTTGGAAGAGCTTTAGTGGTCTGTGAGCTTTATTGCCGCTCTGTACTGAGACCTGATGCTGGCCAGAGCTTGCTGCTAGAGTCTCATTAAATACATGTTCTTTTCTTTTTTTTTTTTTTTTCCTTTTTGGGTCACATCCGGCAATGCTCAAGGGTTACTCCTGTCTCTTCACTCAGGAATTACTCCTGGCGGTGCTGGGGGACCATAGGGGATGCCGGGAATTGAATCTGGGTCGGCTGAGTGCAAGGTAAAGCTATAGCACCTGCTGTGCTATAGCTCTGGCCCCTCATTAAATACGTTTTCTGGTTATTAACACTAAAGCAGAAATTCAGAAGAGAGGGTAAGAGACCACTGAACTTTTTCAGATCCCCTCCCTCAAACCTTCCCATACAAAAGATGTCATTGATTTATTTTTATTTTTATATCTTTTCCTTTATAAACTGGAGTTATTTTTTTTGGTAACTCTTATTT
Source organism: Cryptotis parvus (assembly GCA_021461705.1). Lineage (NCBI taxonomy): Eukaryota > Metazoa > Chordata > Mammalia > Eulipotyphla > Soricidae > Cryptotis > Cryptotis parvus. The sequence continues at coordinate 13,202 of JAJIBD010027423.1, forward strand.
TTAATTTTATTACACCACTTTTAGACATACAATTGCCAGATGCTCATGTCAAGTTTTGGTTCTACAGTGTTCCAACACCCATCCCTCCACCCAAACCCATCTCCCATCACCAATGTCCCCACCTCCCTCTCCCCTCCCACACCCCAACTACTTGGCAGGTTCTGTATATCTTTTCTCTCCTCTCTATCTCTCCCTCCCGCCCACTTTTCCTACACATCGTAGAATGCAGTACATTAAAGGACATAACTGTTTCCACTAGTTTGATGAACCTCAAGCGGCTGCGCGACTTAGGGGCCTCATGGTCAGCGTCTGGACAGCGAAAATGGCAGATAATGTGGTGGGTGAGTCTCATCTGCCTGCTTCTGGGACCCCCCAGAGGTGATGGGCCAACACCCAAAACCCATCTGTCCTCCTGGGGACCTCATGGTCAGCTGAGCTAGGGGAGAGCCAAGTTCCAGTTCCCCAGCTGCATCTGAGGCTTTGCATGCTATGGCTGGTTGCCCCAGGGCAGCTCCTTGGCAGGGGCTACCGGGCTCAGACAAAATGGAGAGGGGAAGGGCCACCCCAGCTCCATCTGACGAATTCCCGGTGATTCCCGCTTCTGGGAGCTTCCTACCTGGGCTTGAACTCATTTTGCTCTTTTAATCTGGTCTTGAGGTCAGCGTCCTTCCCAGGCAGGCTCTGAAGTGCTACAGCGCCCAGACAGCGAAAATGGTGGCTAATGTGTTGGGTGAGTCTCATCCGGCTACTTCGGGACCCCCAGAGGTGATGGGCCCTCCCCCAAAACCCATCTGTCCTCCTGGGGGCCTCATGATCAGCTGAGCTAGGGAGAGCTGAGTTCCTGTTCCCTCAGCTGCATTTGAGGCTCTGCATGCTATGGCTGGTTGCCCCAGGGCAGCTCTATTTTTATTTTATTTTATTTTTTTTTTTAATTTTTTATTCTTTATTATACCACCGTGAGACATACAATTACAAAGGTGCAATTGGTTCTTGGTAATACAGTATTCCAGCACCCATCCCCTCCATCAGTACCCCCATTTCCACCACAAATGTCCTCCACCCTCCCACTCACCCCCCAGGCTGCCTTAATAGCAGGTAGCCCTGCTTCCTCTCTTTCTCTCTATCTCTGCATCTCTCTCCCTCTTCTTTTACACATTGTGGCTAGCCCTGCAGATATTTATTTATTTATTTATTTATTTATTCCACCTTTTCTCCTTTTTTTTTTTTTTAATTGAGGATGCTCATGTGGAGTCCTGGCTCCAAAGGGTTCCAAGATGCACCCTCCACCCGAACCCATCTCCCATCACCAAGTACTGTCCCCCCTCCCTCCCGAATCCCAACCACCGGCGGGCCTCTATATGTCATCTCCTTCCTCTGTAGTATCTCCCTCTCAGCAAACCCTCCTGCTGTTCTCGCCAATTGCAGTGTACCAAAAAACATCATTGTTTCACCAGCCTAGTGGCCCAGCGCGGCCGTGGCGCCGCAACCTGGGCTTCGAACCGGCCTTGCTGGTCCTCTGGTCGTGGGACATTTTCCCAGCGTCTGGACAACGAAAATGGTGGCTAGTGTGGTGGGCGAGTCCCATCCGGCTGCTTCTGGGACCCCCGGGCGGCGGGCCCACTCCCAAAGCCCATCTGCCCTCCTCGGGGTTCCATAGTCAGCTGAGGCCCGGCGCGAGCCAGGCTCCCGCCTCCCGAGCCGTCTGCAAGACTCTGGATGCCGGGCCCGTCAGCGGCTTCCTGGGCGGGGGAAACCGGGCTGAGTCACGATGGAGGGGTAGGGGTAACCACGCCTCCGTCTGGCGACTTCCCAGTGCTTCCCGCCTCTTGGAGCCGCCTACCTGGGCTCCCGAACCGGCCTTGCTGGTCCTCTGGTCGTGGGACATTTTCCCAGCGTCTGGACAACGAAAATGGTGGCTAGTGTGGTGGACGAGTCCCATCCGGCTGCTTCTGGGACCCCCGAGGCGACGGGCCCCCTCTCAAAGCCCATCTGCCCTCCCTCGGGGTTCCATAGTCAGCTGAGGCCCGGCGCGAGCCGGCTCCCGCCTCCCGAGCCGTCTGCAAGACTCTGGATGCCGGGCCCGTCAGCGGCTTCCGGGGGGAAACCGGGCTAGTCGCGATGGAGGGAAGGGGTAACCACGCCTCCGTCTGGCGACTTCCCAGTGCTTCCCGCCTCTTGGAGCCGCCTACCTGGGCTCGGAACCGGCCTTGCTGGTCCTCTGGTCGTGGGACATTTTCCCAGCGTCTGGACAACGAAAATGGTGGCTAGTGTGGTGGGCGAGTCCCATCCGGCTGCTTCTGGGACCCCCGGAGGGCGACGGGCCCACTCCCAAAGCCCATCTGCCCTCCTCGGGGTTCCATAGTCAGCTGAGGCCCGGCGCTGAGCCAGGCTCCCGCCTCCCGAGCCGTCTGCAAGACTCTGGATGCCGGGCCGTCAGCGGCTTCCTGGGCGGGAAACCGGGCTAGTCCACGATGGAGGGGTGGGGTAAGCCACGCCTCCGTCTGACGACTTCCCAGTGCTTCCCGCCTCTTGGAGCCGCCTACCTGGGCTCGGAACCGGCCTTGCTGGTCCTCTGGTGCGTGGGACATTTTCCCAGCGTCTGGACAACGAAAATGGTGGCTAGTGTGGTGGACCGAGTCCCATCCGGCTGCTTCTGGGACCCCCCGGAGGCGGCAGGCCCACCCCAAAGCCCATCTGCCCCCCTCGGGGTTCCATAGTCAGCTGAGGCCCGGCGCGAGCCAGGCTCCCGCCTCCCGAGCCGTCTGCAAGACTCTGGATGCCGGGCCGTCAGCGGCTCCTGGGCGGGGAAACCGGGCTAGTCACGATGGAGGGGGTAGGGGTGACCACGCCTCCGTCTGACGACTTCCCAGTGCTTCCCGCCTCTTGGAGCCGCCTACCTGGGCTCGAACCGGCCTTGCTGGTCCTCTGGTAGTGGGACATTTTTCCCAGCGTCTGGACAACGAAAATGGTGGCTAGTGTGGTGGACGAGTCCCATCCGGCTGCTTCTGGGACCCCCCCCCCCGGAGGCGGCGGGCCCCACTCCCCAAAGCCCATCTGCCCTCCTCGGGGTTCCATAGTCAGCTGAGGCCGGCGCGAGCCAGGCTCCCGCCTCCCGAGCCGTCTGCAAGACTCTGGATGCGGGCCCGTCAGCGGCTTCCTGGGCGGGGAAACCGGGCTAGCTCACGATGGAGGGGGAGGGGTAACCCACGCCTCCGTCTGACGACTTCCCAGTGCTTCCCGCCTCTTGGAGCCGCCTACCTGGGCTCGAACCGGCCTTGCTGGTCCTCTGGTCGTGGGACATTTTCCCAGCGTCTGGACAACGAAAATGGTGGCTAGTGTGGTGGAGCGAGTCCCATCCGGCTGCTTCTGGGACCCCCCGGAGCGGCGGGCCCCTCCCAAAGCCCATCTGCCCTCCTCGGGGTTCCATAGTCAGCTGAGGCCCGGCGCGAGCCGGCTCCCGCCTCCCGAGCCGTCTGCAAGACTCTGGATGCGGGCCGTCAGCGGCTTCCTGGGCGGGAAACCGGGCTAGTCGCGATGGAGGGGGTAGGGGTAACCACGCCTCCGTCTGGCTGACTTCCCAGTGCTTCCCGCCTCTTGGGGCCGCCTACCTGGGCTCGAACCGGCTTGCTGGTCCTCTGGTCGTGGGACATTTTCCCCAGCGTCTGGACAACGAAAATGGTGGCTAGTGTGGTGGGCCGAGTCCCATCCGGCTGCTTCTGGGACCCCCCGGGGCGGCCGGCCCACTCCCCAAAGCCCATCTGCCCTCCCTCGGGGTTCCATAGTCAGCTGAGGCCCGGCGAGCCAGGCTCCCGCCTCCCGAGCCGTCTGCAAGACCTCTGGATGCCGGGCCCGTCAGCGGCTTCCTGGGCGGGAAACCGGGCTAGTCACGATGGAGGGTAGGGGTAACCACGCCTCCGTCTGACGACTTCCCAGTGCTTCCCGCCTCTTGGAGCCGCCCTACCTGGGCTCGAACCGGCCTTGCTGGTCCTCTGGTCGTGGGACATTTTCCCAGCGTCTGGACAACGAAAATGGTGGCTAGTGTGGTGGAGCGAGTCCCATCCGGCTGCTTCTGGGACCCCCGGAGGCGACGGGCCCACTCCCAAAGCCCATCTGCCCTCCTCGGGGTTCCATAGTCAGCTGAGGCCCGGCGCGAGCCAGGCTCCCGCCTCCCGAGCCGTCTGCAAGACTCTGGATGCCCGGGCCGTCAGCGGCTTCCTGGGCGGGAAACCGGGCTGAGTCACGATGGAGGGGGTAGGGGGTAACCGCCTCCGTCTGGCGACTTCCCAGTGCTTCCCGCCTCTTGGAGCCGCCTACCTGGGCTCGAACCGGCCTTGCTGGTCCTCTGGTCGTGGGACATTTTCCCAGCGTCTGGACAACGAAAATGGTGGCTAGTGTGGTGGGCCGAGTCCCATCCGGCTGCTTCTGGGACCCCCCGGAGGCGACGGGCCCTCCCCAAAGCCCATCTGCCCTCCTCGGGGTTCCATAGTCAGCTGAGGCCCGGCGCGAGCCGGCTCCCGCCTCCGAGCCGTCTGCAAGACTCTGGATGCCGGGCCCGTCAGCGGCTTCCTGGGGGGGAAACCGGGCTAGTCACGATGGAGGGGGTAGGGGGTAACCACGCCTCCGTCTGGCGACTTCCCAGTGCTTCCGCCTCTTGGAGCCGCCTACCTGGGCTCGAACCGGCCTTGCTGGTCACTCTGGTCGTGGGACATTTTCCCAGCGTCTGGACAACGAAAATGGTGGCTAGTGTGGTGGGCCGAGTCCCATCCGGCTGCTTCTGGGACCCCCGGAGGCGGCGGGCCCCTCCCAAAGCCCATCTGCCCTCCTCGGGGTTCCATAGTCAGCTGAGGCCCGGCGCGAGCCAGGCTCCCGCCTCCCGAGCCGTCTGCAAGACTCTGGATGCCGGGCCGTCAGCGGCTTCCTGGGCGGGGAAACCGGGCTGAGTCACGATGGAGGGGTAGGGGTAACCCACGCCTCCGTCTGGCGACTTCCCAGTGCTTCCCGCCTCTTGGGCCGCCTACCTGGGCTCGAACCGGCCTTTGCTGGTCCTCTGGTGGTGGGACATTTTCCCAGCGTCTGGACAACGAAAATGGTGGCTAGTGTGGTGGGCCGAGTCCCATCCGGCTGCTTCTGGGACCCCGGGGCGCGGGCCCACCCCAAAGCCCATCTGCCCTCCCTCGGGGTTCCATAGTCAGCTGAGGCCGGCGCGAGCCGGCTCCCGCCTCCCGAGCCGTCTGCAAGACTCTGGATGCGGGCCCGTCAGCGGCTTCCTGGGCGGGGAAGCCGGGCTAGTCACGATGGAGGGGGTAGGGGTAACCACGCCTCCGTCTGGCGACTTCCCAGTGCTTCCCGCCTCTTGGAGCCGCCTACCTGGGCTCGAACCGGCCTTGCTGGTCCTCTGGTCGTGGGACATTTTCCCAGCGTCTGGACAACGAAAATGGTGGCTAGTGTGGTGGGCGCGAGTCCCATCCGGCTGCTTCTGGGACCCCCGGAGGCGGCGGCCCACTCCCAAAGCCCATCTGCCCTCCTCGGGGTTCCATAGTCAGCTGAGGCCCGGCGCGAGCCGGCTCCCGCCTCAGGCCGTCTGCGAGACTCTGGATGCCGGGCCCGTCAGCGGCTTCCTGGGGCGGGAAACCGGGCTAGTCACGATGGAGGGGTAGGGGTGCCCGCGCCTCCGTCTGACGACTTCCCAGTGCTTCCGCCTCTTGGAGCCGCCTACCTGGGCTCGAACTGGCCTTGCTGGTCACTCTGGTCGTGGGACATTTTCCCAGCGTCTGGACAACGAAAATGGTGGCTATGTGGTGGAGCCGAGTCCCCATCCGGCTGCTTCTGGGACCCCCCGGGGCGACGGGCCCCTCCCAAAGCCCATCTGCCCTCCCCTCGGGGTTCCCATAGTCAGCTGAGGCCCGGCGCGAGCTGGCTCCCGCCTCCCGAGCCGTCTGCAAGACTCTGGATGCCGGGCCGTCAGCGGCTTCCTGGGCGGGAAACCGGGCTAGTCACGATGGAGGGAAGGGTAACCACGCCTCCGTCTGAGCGACTTCCCAGTGCTTCCGCCTCTTGGAGCCGCCTACCTGGGCTCCGAACCGGCCTTGCTGGTCCTCTGGTCGTGGGACATTTTCCCAGCGTCTGGACAACGAAAATGGTGGCTAGTGTGGTGGGCGAGTCCCATCCGGCTGCTTCTGGGACCCCCCGGGCGGCGGGCCCCTCCCAAAGCCCATCTGCCCTCCTCGGGGTTCCATAGTCAGCTGAGGCCCGGCGCGAGCCAGCTCCCGCCTCCCGAGCCATCTGCAAGACTCTGGATGCCGGCCCGCCAGCGGCTTCCCTGGGCGGGAAACCGGGCTAGTCGCGATGGAGGGGGTAGGGGGTAACCACGCCTCCGTCTGGCGACTTCCCAGTGCTTCCCGCCTCTTGGAGCCGCCTACCTGGGCTCGGAACCGGCCTTGCTGGTCCTCTGGTACGTGGGACATTTTCCCAGCGTCTGGACAACGAAAATGGTGGCTAGTGTGGTGGACGAGTCCCATCCGGCTGCTTCTGGGACCCCCTGGAGGCGACGGGCCCACTCCCAAAGCCCATCTGCCCTCCTCGGGGTTCCATAGTCAGCTGAGGCCCGGCGCGAGCCAGGCTCCCGCTCTCCCGAGCCGTCTGCAAGACTCTGGATGCGGGCCCGTCAGCGGCTTCCTGGGCGGGAAACCGGGCTAGTCACGATGGAGGGGTGGGGTAACCACGCCTCCGTCTGACGACTTCCCAGTGCTTCCCGCCTCTTGGAGCCGCCTACCTGGGCTCGAACCCGGCCTTGCTGGTCCTCTGGTCGTGGGGACCATTTTCCCCAGCGTCTGGACAATTGAAAATGGTGGCTAGTGTGGTTGGGGCGAGTCCCATCCGGCTGCTTCTGGGACCCCCCGAGGCGACGGGCCCACTCCCAAAGCCCATCTGCCCTCCTCGGGGTTCCATAGTCAGCTGAGGCCCGGCGCGAGCCGACTCCCGCCTCCCGAGCCATCTGCAAGACTCTGGATGCCGGGCCGTCCAGCGGCTTCCTGGGCGGGAAACCGGGCTAGTCACGATGGAGGGTGTAGGGGGTAACCACGCCTCCGTCTGACGACTTCCCAGTGCTTCCCGCCTCTTGGAGCCGCCTACCTGGGCTCGAACCGGCCTTGCTGGTCCTCTGGTCGTAGGACATTTTCCCAGCGTCTGGACAACGAAAATGGTGGCTAGTGTGGTGGGCGAGTCCCATCCCGGCTGCTTCTGGGACCCCCGGAGGCGACGGGCCCACTCCCAAAGCCCATTCTGCCCTCCTCGGGGTTCCATAGTCAGCTGAGGCCCGGCGCGAGCCAGGCTCCCGCCTCCCGAGCCGTCTGAAGACTCTGGATGCCGGCCCGTCCAGCGGCTTCCTGGGCGGGAAACCGGGCTAGTCACGATGGAGGGGTAGGGGTAACCACGCCTCCGTCTGACGACTTCCCAGTGCTTCCCGCCCTCTTGGGCCGCCTACCTGGGCTCGAACCGGCCTTGCTGGTCCTCTGGTAGTGGGACATTTTTCCCAGCGTCCTGGACAACGAAAATGGTGGCTAGTGTGGTGGACGGAGTCCCATCCGGCTGCTTCTGGGACCCCCCGGAGGCGGGCCCACTCCCCAAAGCCCATCTGCCCTCCTCGGGGTTCCATAGTCAGCTGAGGCCCGGCGCGAGCCAGGCTCCCGCCTCCGAGCCGTCTGCAAGACCTCTGGATGCCGGCCCGTCAGCGGCTTCCTGGGCGGGAACCGGGCTAGTCACGATGGAGGGGTAGGGGTAACCACGCCTCCGTCTGATGACTTCCCAGTGCTTCCCGCCTCTTGGAGCCGCCTACCTGGGCTCGAACCGGCCTTGTTGGTCCTCTGGTCGTGGGACATTTTCCCAGCGTCTGGACAAGCGAAAATGGTGGCTAGTGTGGTGGGCCCGAGTCCCATCCGGCTGCTTCTGGGACCCCGGAGGGACGGGCCCACTCCCAAAGCCCATCTGCCCTCCTCGGGGTTCCATAGTCAGCTGAGGCCGGCGCGGGCCAGGCTCCCGCCTCCCGAGCCGTCTGCAAGACTCTGGATGCCGGCCCGTCAGCGGCTTCCTGGCGGAAACCGGGCTAGTCACGATGGAGGGGTAGGGGTAACCACGCCTCCGTCTGACGACTTCCCAGTGCTTCCCGCCTCTTGGAGCCTACCTGGGCTCGAACCGGCCTTGCTGGTCCTCTGGTCGTGGGACATTTTCCCAGCGTCTGGACAACGAAAATGGTGGCTAGTGTGGTGGACGAGTCCCATCCGGCTGCTTCTGGGACCCCCGGGCGACGGGCCCACTCCCAAAGCCCATCTGCCCTCCTCGGGGTTCCATAGTCAGCTGAGGCCCGGCGCGAGCCAGGCTCCCTCCCTCCCGAGCCGTCTGCAAGACTCTGGATGCGGGCCCGTCAGCGGCTTCCTGGGCGGGAAACAGAGCTACAATCGCGATGGAGGGGGGTAGGGGTAACCACGCCTCCGTCTGACGACTTCCCAGTCTTCCCGCCTCTTGGAGCCGCCTACCTGGGCTCGAACCGGCCTTGCTGGTCCTCTGGTCAGGACATTTTCCCAGCGCTCTGGACAACGAAAATGGTGGCTAGTGTGGTGGACGGAGTCCCCATCCGGCTGCTTCTGGGACCCCCGAGGCGACGGGCCCACTCCCAAAGCCCATCTGCCTCCTCGGGGTTCCATAGTTCAGCTGGGCCGGCGCGAGCCAGGCTCCCGCCTCCCGAGCCGTCTGCAAGATCTCTGGATGCCAGGCCCGTCAGCGGCTTCCCTGGGGCGAAACCGGGCTAGTCACCGATGGAGGGTAGGGGTAACCCGCCTCCGTCTGACGACTTCCCAGTGCTTCCGCCTCTTGGAGCCGCCTACCTGGGCTCGAACCGCCTTGCTGGTCCTCTGGTCGTGGGACATTTTCCCAGCGTCTGGACAATGGTGGCTAGTGTGGTGGGCCGAGTCCCATCCGGCTGCTCCTGGGACCCCGGAGCTGCGGGCCCCTCCCAAAGCCCATCGCCTCCTCGGGGTTCCATAGTCAGCTGAGGCCCGCGCGAGCCAGCTCCCGCCTCGAGCCGTCTGCAAGACTCTGGATGCCGGGCCCGTCAGCGGCTTCCTGGGCGAAACCGGGCTGAGTCGCGATGGAGGGTGGGAGTAACCACGCCTCCGTCTGTGACTTCCCAGTGCTTCCGCCTCTTGGACCGCCTACCTGGGCTCGAACGGCCTTGCTGGTCCTCTGGTGGGTGGGACATTTTCCCAGCGTCTGGACAACGAAAATGGTGGCTAGTGTGGTGGACGAGTCCCATCCGGCTGCTTCTGGGGACCCCGGAGCGACGGGCCCTCCCAAAGCCCATCTGCCCTCCTCGGGGTTCCATAGTCAGCTGAGGCCGGCGCGCGCCGGCTCCCGCCTCCCGAGCCGTCTGCAAGATCTGGATGCCGGGCCCGTCAGCGGCTTCCTGGGCGGGAAACCGAGCTGGTCACGATGGAGGGGTAGGGGTAACCACGCCTCCGTCTGACGACTTCCCAGTGCTTCCCGCCTCTTGGAGCCGCCTACCTGGGCTCGAACCGGCCTTGCTGGTCCTCTGGTCGGGTCATTTTCCCAGCGTCTAGATAACGAAAATGGTGGCTAGTGTGGTGGACGAGTCCCATCCGGCTGCTTCTGGGACCCCCCGAGGCGACGGGCCCACTCCCCAAAGCCCATCTGCCCTCCAGGGGTTCCATAGTCAGCTGAGGCCGGCGCGGGGCAGCGCTCCCGCCTCGAGCCATCTGCAAGACTCTGGATGCCGGGCCCACAGCGGCTTCCTGGGCGGGAAACCGGGCTAGTCACGATGGAGGGGTAGGGGTAACCACGCTCCGTCTGACGACTTCCCAGTGCTTCCCGCCTCTTGCGAGCCGCCTGCCTGTTTGAACCGCCTTTGCTGGTCCTCTGGTACTGGGACATTTTCCCAGCGTCTGACAACGAAATGGTGGCTAGTGTGGTGGACGAGTCCCATCGGCTCTTCTGGGACCCCCGGAGGCGACAGGCTCCACCCTAAAGCCCATCTGCCCTCCTCGGTACCATAGTCAACTGGAGGCCCGGCGCGCGAAGCCAGGCTCCCGCGCCTCCCGAGCCGTCTGGAGACTCTGGATGCCGGGAGCCCGTCAGCTTCCCGGGCGGGAAACCGGGCTAGTCACCGATGGAGGGTAGGGGTAACCCCTCCGTCTGGCGACTTCCCAGTAGCTTCCCGCCTCTGGAGCCGCCTACCTAGGCTCCGAACCGGCCCTGGTCCTCTTGGTGTGAGACATTTTCCCAGCGTCTGGACAACGAAAATGGTGGCTAGTGTGGTGGGACCAGTCCCATCCAGCTGCTTCTGGGACCCCTGGAGGCGACGGGCCACCTCCCAAAGCCCATCTGCTCCCCTCGAGGTTCCATAGTCAGCTGAGGCCCGGCGCGAGCCCGGCTCCCGCCTCCCGGCCGGCTCCAAGACTCTGGATGCCGGGGCTCAGCGGCTCCTGGGCGGGAAACCGGCTGTCAGCGGAGAGGGGGTAGGGGTAACCACGCCTCCGTCTTGACTTCCCAGTGCTTCCCGCCTCTTGGAGCCGCCTACCTGGGCTCGAACCGGCCTTGCTGGTCCTCTGGTCGTGGGACATTTTCCCAGCGTCTGGACAACGAAAATGGTGGCTAGTGTGGTGGAGCGAGTCCCATCCGGCTGCTTCTGGGACCCCGAGGCGACCAGCTCACTCCCAAAGCCCATCTGCCCTCCTCGGGGGTTCCAAGTAACAGCTGGGAGGTCCGGCGCGAGCGCCAGGCTCCCGCCTCCCAGCCGTCTGCAAGACTCTGGATGCCGGGCCGTCAGCGGCTTCCTGGGCGGGAAACCGGGCTAGTCACGATGAGGGGTAGGGGTAACCACGCCTCCGTCTCGATCTTCTCCCAGTGCTTCCGCCTCTTGGAGCCGCCTACCTCGGGCTCGAACCGCCCCTTGCTGGTCCTCTGTAGTCGTGGGACATTTTTCCCGAAAGCGTCTGGAACAACGAAAATGGTGTGGCTAGTGTGACGAGTCCCATCCGGCTGCTTTGGGACCCCCTGAGGCGACCGGCCACCTCCCAAAGCCCATCTGCCCTCCCTCGGTCCAGAATAGCTGAGGCCCGGCCTGAAGCCAGGCTCCGCCTCGAGCCGTCTGTAAGACTCTGGATGCCGGGCCGTCAGCGGCCTCCTGGGCGGGAAACCGGGCTAGTCACTATGGAGGGGGTGGGGTAACCACGCCTCCGTCTGACGACTCTCCCAGTGCCTTCGCCTCTTGAGCCGCCTACCTGGGCTCGAACGGCCTTGCTGGTCCTCTGGTGTTGGGACTATTTTCCGAAAGCGTCTCGGACAATCGAAAGTGCCAGCGTGGCTAGTGTGGTGGACGAGTCCATCCCGCTGCTTTGGGACCCCGAGGCGACTGGCCCACTCCCAAGCCCATCTGCCCTCCTCGGGTTCCATAGTCAGCTGAGGCCCGGGCGCGTGCCGGCTCCCGCCTCCCGGCCGTCTGAAAGATCGGATGCCGGGCCCGCACAGGGCGGCTCTGGGGGGGAAAACCGGCTGTCACGGCGGAGGGGGTAGGGGTGGCTCACGCCTCCGTCCCTGACAACTTCCCAGTGCTTCCCGCCTCTTGAGCCGCCTACCTGGGCTCGAACCGGCCTTGATGGTCTCTGATCGTGGGACATTTTCCCAGCGTCTGGACACTAAAAATGGTGGCTAGTGTGGTGGACGAGTCCCATCAAACGCTTCTGGGACCCCCGAGGCGACGGGCCTCCCAAAGCCCATCTGCCCTCCTCGGGGTTCCATAGTCAGCTGAGGCCGCGCGCGAGCCCGGCTCCCTTGCCAACACGTCTCCAGACTCTGGATGCGGGCCGTCAACGGCTTCTGGGGGAAACCGGGCTCCACGATGGAGGGGTAGGGGTCACCACGCCTCCGTCTGACGACTTCCCAATGCTTCCCGCCTCTTGACCGCCTACCTGGGCTCGAACCGGCCTTGCGTTATCCTCTGAAACCTGGGACATTTTCCCCAGCGCTCTGGACGAACGAAAATGGTGGCTAGTGTGGTGAGCGAGGTCCCATCCAGCTGCTTTGGACCCCGGGCGCCGGCTTACTCCCAAAGCCCCATTCGGCCCTCCTCGGGGTTCCATAGTCAGCTGAGCCCTGCGCGAGCCGGCTCCCCGCCTCGAGCCGTCTGCAGGCGCACTCTGGATGCCGGCCCCGTCAGCGGCTCCTGGGCGGGAAACGCGCTGGGTCACGATGGAGGTAGGAAGGTGAACGCCTCCGTCTGCTCCACTCTCTAGTGCTTCCGCGCTTGGAGCCGCCTACCTGGGCCTCGAACCGGCCTTGCTGGTCCTCTATGGCATGGGACATTTTCCCGGCATCTGAACAACGAAAATGGTGGCTAGTGTGGTGGGC
>JAJIBD010027424.1:0-38519 GCA_021461705.1 Cryptotis parvus
TCTCTCTCTATATATATATACTATAGACATAGTTAACATTATCACTTGATCACTAGACAACCCGTGTTGTTCGTTGATTTCCTCAGAGCTGGGCACCAGTAGTAACATTCCCTTTTGACCTATCACGTGCTGGTGTAGCCCGATGACATCTCAATTTGCTTCAGGAATATCAAGGAGCCTCAAACCGTTCATTCAGGGTGCTTGGCGAAAGAATCTGACCATCTTGTAGGTGGGCAGCCACATGATATTTTGACATCCGGTAGGATCCAGTCGGTAATGGCTCTAGACCAGCGGTGGTCTCCAAGCCGCCGTATGTCAATCCATCGAATTTTGGTGTCTTGCAAGCAAGACAGGCGTCCCTGACTCTGGAATTGACAGGCGGAGCGGTAGGAACTCTGGATTCCTTTCTCACTTGAGTGAGGCGGCGATATTCAAGCATGTAGCTCTTTCAATTCTCTTTAGGGAGCCCAGGTCTCTGAGGCGTATGTTAATGTAGGGAGAATGGTGGAGTCGAAAGAGATGTGCCCTGGAGCCGAGAGTGCTTTGTCTTTTAGCTATTTCTTTGATGCTTTTGAAGGCATTCCAGCTGCCTCTCTTCCTCCTGCAGCTCAGGTTTTAGGTCGTTCATCATGTTGACTTCCCGACCTAGGTACACATAATTGCTGCATTCAGAGATGTGTTGTTCCATTGAGAGTACTAGGGCCTCGGAACTAGATCATTTCTCATGAGCATAGTTTTTGCTTCAGATTCAGCTGTAGACCTATCTTTCCACATTCTCCATCAAAAGTCAGCCAGCATTTGTGCTTGGCTAATGTTGGTTATTAGAATGATATGCATCAATGTAGTGAAGGTGAATTATGGTGTTGACCACCATCTATCTTCCACTTAAAATTCCTTCCCATTCTAATTGTAGCATGATGTTCTACGCGAGGGTGGTGCTGAGGTTTGGTGAAATGGTATCACCCTACCCCAATCCCTTTTTGACATCGATGATCACTTCAGCAGAATGGTGAGATCCACGAGGTGAATCGTAATGCAGCTCACAAAGGATCTTGATGTATTGGGTTTGAATGCCTGTTTGCCGATGACCACTTTAGTCTCCACGAGATCAGGGCCTTCTTTAAATCAATGAGCGTGAGACAGAGTGGCATGCCCCAGGCTCCTACAAACTAGAATGAGCTTGAAGATTTACCGTGTGGATATGGTCGATTTATTGCTTTTGAATTCTTTTTGAGAGCCAGCTTGCTCGCATGATTGCATGCTTCATCTAATGTTCTGCCAATCCTGTTCAGGACCAAACTCGAGTAAACAGTTTGTAGATGATGGGCAACAGGCAGATGGGAGCCAATAAGTTTGCCAATGTTTGTGGATGTCTCCCTTCTTAAACAGTAAGAACTGTCCTGCTGGTTTTCCATTGGGAGGGCATCTTGCATTCAGACTTGGTAGTCGTGAAGAGCAGAAGCCAGTGTATTGATGAGTACTGAGAGCCAGATTCTTCGAAGGTGATCGAGGTCCTGACTTTTTCTGGGCCTGGTGCTGTTCCTTCCTTTTTACCATGAAATGGCATCATCGGATTTCTGAAGGGAGAGCGTTAAGGAGCGACATATCCTTCCTGCGGAATTTGGTAGTGAGCAGGTGGGCGTGGCTACAAAGAGATCCAAGTAAGAGTCCTGGATAATCTTCTCCATTGCCTTTCTGGAAGATGTGATAGATCCATCAAGGCCGTTGGAGGGCAGTGATCTTGGTCTTATACTTGACGAAGGACAGGCTGACAGCACCTAGCTTTTCCTGCCTTCTGCTCCCAGGAAAACACATTATAATTAAACATATAATTAAAATATTTAGAAATGTGTAGTGAAATTCTTCTACTGCGTGTAAATCAGAACAGTTATGGTGTCTTGGGCTGGAGAGATATTACAAAGTGTGGGTGTGTGCAAGGCAAACACACCTGCTCTACTATCACTCTGGCCTAGTTTTTTTTTCCTGCTTACTATTTTTTATATTGTCAACATAAAATCCCTTCTCTCTCTCTCTCACTGAGATACACACACACCCCTCTACTATATAAAATCAAGAGGTTTTATATATAAAAATTTTATGTATAAAGAATTTATATGGTTGAGAGAAATTCCTGGTATGCCAGAACATGTGCCAGACCGAGCTCAGAGGCAGGTTATTATCCTGCAGCCCAGTCTTCCCAAATGTGACCTGGCTTACTATTTTCCTCCTGGGTGAAAGACCTTGAGGTTCTAATCACTCATCTGTAGCTGTGTCTGTGGATCCCGAACATCACAGGGAGCCAGGTGTTTTCCATAACACAGTGGGAATTCCCAGCAGTAAACTTTCTACCTCTATTCTGCTGCTCTAAATTATTACTCTCCCAGAAGCCTGCGTAGGGGTCTGACTTGTCCTTCTTGAGAGGGAAGGAGAATGAGAGCTACTGTCAGCCATTTGTTGGTGGTTAGAATGGAAACACTCTATCTTAGCAATGTAAGAAATAACATGAATGGATATTGTCATCGGGTTTAGTCACAGATAACCCAGATTAGCCTAGGAGAACATGGGGAGTGCTGTATAATGGCATGAGTGGCAGATTATACTATTATTATCATGA
Source organism: Cryptotis parvus (assembly GCA_021461705.1). Lineage (NCBI taxonomy): Eukaryota > Metazoa > Chordata > Mammalia > Eulipotyphla > Soricidae > Cryptotis > Cryptotis parvus. The sequence goes on from JAJIBD010027424.1 coordinate 2,615, forward strand.
TAATTGTTATTATTTTGGGAGTAGGGCATGGTGGTACTCAGGACTTAGTCTGGCTCTGTCATCAGGGTCACTCCTGGTACGGCTTAGGAGATCATATGTAGTGATGGGGGATTGAACCAAGGTCAGCAACATGCAGGAGCAAGTATCTTAACCCTTTATGTCTCTTCATTTTCAAAGAACTGAGTTGGAGCCTGAAAGATATCTGAAAGACCCCCTAAAAAGCACAGTCTATTTCAACTGATAAAGAATCAGAAAAATTACAAGCTGTGCAATAGCACTGTCAGTGAGTAGAGGCTGGTACTAGGGTGGTTGCCATGATGTCAGCTCAGGAGCATTTTCCATTCTTTTTTTTTGGGGTCACACCTGACGATGCTCAGGGGGTTACTCCTGGCTCTACACTCAGGGAATTACTCCTGGCGGTGCTCGGAGACCATGTGGGATGTCGGACCGAACTCATGTCAAGCGCCCCTACCCACTGGGCTATCGGCTCCAGCCTCCTCTCCTCCCTTCCTTCCTTCCTTCCTTCCTTCCTTCCTTCCTTCCTTCTCCTTCCTCCCTCCCTCCCTCCCTCCCTTCCTCCTTCACTCCTCCTCCCTCCCTCCACCCTCCTTCCTTCCCTCCCTCCCTCCCTTCCTTCCTTCTCCTTACTTCCTTCCTTCCTTCCTTCCTTCCTTCCTTCCTTCCTTCCTTCCTTCTTCCTTCCTTCCTTCCTTCCTTCCTTCCCTTCCTTCACTTCATCTTCCTTCCTTCCTTTTTCCTTCCTTCCTTCCTTCCTTCTACCTTCCTTCCTTTCTTTTTACATTTTCCATTTCTTGTAGGCCAAGAGAATGTTCGGCTGCTTATCCAATACCTCTGGATATGACTGCACAGCTCCCCCCATAAAATTACAACCTCCACACTCCCTGTACTGCTGGAGACGATTGACTGGGGTGGGAATTAAGGAGCTTCGTTGTCTCTGCCACTTTGGGAAGGCCATAGGCAAGCGATCAGATTCGTGAGAAGCAGCAAGGTAAAATCGATGCTCTGAGCTCTCATGGGAAAGAGAAGAGAACTAGGAACCAGACTTTAAAGCTTGTTAAAAAGAAAAAGCCGGTTCCTGTTCTTTTAGTGTCTGCACCTTCCACTTATATGTGATGCGGGCAGAAAGCCAGAGCCGCCATCCCAGCCCCTTTTTTACTTGCCTCTTTGGAGTTCTCTAGTGTTTGCAGATGTAAATGCTAAAGGAGTCACTCCCTAGAGCCTTCTCACTTCTGCCCCTTCCTACCATTATGTCTCCACAATAAGCTGATTCTGCATAAAGTCCCCCATCTGAAACCAGGGAGTAAGCTGGTACCCACCTACACGAACACCCACCCCTCAGCTTCCAATAGAGTCACTGCTCAGAACTTGGGGTTTTGCTGCCTACCTAAGCAGAGAGCGGCTGTCTGGAGTTTTAGGGCTGCCAAGTTTCCTGGCAGTTTGCTTTAAGGCAGAGCACTGACTCCAAGCCTGTTATCAGGAGGAGGACAGTTTAAGCAGGCCTTATCATCTGAAAGCCCAGTGAACGTCCAAGGTTTATGAGGGCTGATAAGATGTCACCTGAATTTGCTTAGGTATTGTTTCATTGAAACTCTATTCCCCACTGGGATGGAAATTTTTAAAAGGTGTTTGTTTTTATTTTTTTATCTGTTTTTAATTTTTTGGAATAAATACCCATTCAGCGTCAGATAGGCACTTTAGTGACCAGAGCACTCATCTTCTTGATCAAATCTTGTGTGGGCAAAAAGTGGGTGGGAGTGTGCCCCAAGTCCCCAGGGAGTGAGTGAATTAGGCTTCCGTGACTTACCATTTGCTTCAATATATTAGGACCATCTTCTTTGCTTGCTGCGAGTCGGCAAACTTGAGAAAAAGCTTGCCGCGCCTGAAGCTTTGAAAGAGGTGGAAAACTAATAAGCTTCTATAATAAAAAACTTTAATTTTATATCCTTTAAACCGGATAATTTTAAACAAAAGGTATTTGTTTTAGTCTTTTATTTTAATAAAAAAAAAGATTTATAACCAAATAGGTTTGATATTTTTTCTCTTTCTGTTTTTTCCCCCTTTATTAGAAAGGAAAGAAAAGGAAGAGAGAAGGAGCAAAAAAAAAGAAATAAAATTGCCCACATTCCCTTTATCCCACCATTAAATTGTGTATAAATAGTCAGGGCTGCAAGAAAAGCATAAAACAGAAAGCGTCAGAAAATGCGCCTGTGCTTGTTTGAAGAGAGCTTCCACAGTGGTCTGTGAGCTTTATTGCCGCTACTGTACTGAAGAGACCTGATACTGGCCAGAGCTTGCTGCTAGAGTCTCATTAAATACATGTTCTTTTCTTTTTTTTTCTTTTGGGTCACATCCGGCAATGCTCAAGGGTACTTTCCCTGTCTCTTCACTCAGGAATTACTCCTGGCGGTGCTGGAGGGACCATAAAGGAGATCAGGGGTGAATCTGGAGTCGGCTGAGTGCAAGGGTAAAAGCTATAGCACCTGCTGCTATAGCTCTGGCCCCACACCTCATTAAATACGTTTTCTGGTTATTAACACTAAAGCAGAAATTTCAGAGAGAGGGAGTAAGAGACCACTGAACTTTTCAGATCTCCCCTCAAACCTTCACATACAAAAAGATGTCATTGATTTATTTTATTTTTATATCTTTTCCTTTATAAACTGGAGTTATTTTTTTGGTAACTCTTATTTTTAATTTTATTACACCACTTTTAGACATACAATTGCCCAGATGCTCATGTCAAGTTTTTGGTTCTGAGTGAGTTACAACAACCATCCCTACACAAAAAGCCCATCTCCATCACCAATGTCCCCACCTCCCTCTACCCCCCCTCCCACCCAACTTCGCCCAGCAGGTTCTGTATATCTTTTCTCTCCTCTCTATCTCTCCCTCCATACTTTTCCTACACATCGTAGGGAATGCAGTACATTAAGGAGACATAACTGTTTCCACTAGTTTGATGAACCTCAAGCGGCTGAGCTTAGGGAGGCCTCATGGTCCGGCGTCTGGACGAGCGAGAAATGGCAGATAATGGTGGGGTAGTCTCATCTGCCTGCTTCTGGGACCCCCAAGAGGTGATGGGCCCAACTGCCACCCAAAACCCATCTGTCCTCCTGGGGACGGCCTCATGGTCAGCTGAGCTAGGGGAGAGCCAAGTTTCCAGATTTCCCCCAGCTGCATCTGAGCTTTGCATGCTATGGCTGGTTGCCCCAGAGCAGCTCCTTGGCAGAGACTGCGGGCTCACACAAAATGGAGAGGGAAGGGCTGCAGCTCCATCTGGCCAATTCCGGTGATTCCGGCTTACTTAGGAGGGCTTCCTACCTGGGCTTGAACTCATTTTGCTCTTTAATCTGGTCTTGAGGTCAGGCGTCATCCCAGGCAGGCTCTGAGTGCTACGGCGTCCAGACAGCGAAAATGGTGACTAATGTGTTGGGTGAGTCATCCCGGCTTACTTCAAGGGACCCAGAGGTGATGGGCCTCCAAAAACCCATCTGTCCTCCTGGGAGCCTCATGATCAGCTGAGCTAGGGGAGAGCTGAGTTCCTGTTCCCTCAGCTGCATTTGAGGCTCTGCATGCTATGGCTGAATTTGCCCCAGGGCAGCTCTATTTTTTTTTTTTTTTTTTTTTTTTTTAATTTTTTTATTCTTTATTATACCACCGTGAGACATACAATTACAAAGGTGCAATTGGTTCTTGGTAATACAGTATTCCAGCACCCATCCCTCCACCAGTACCCCATTTCCACCACCAATGTACTCCACCCCCTCCCACTCACCCCCAGGCTGCCTTAATAGCAGGTAGCCCTGCTTCCTCTCTTTCTCTCTATCTCTGCATCTCTCTCCCTCTTCTTTTTACACATTGTGGCTAGCCCTGCAGATATTTATTTATTTATTTATTTATTCCACCTTTTCTCCTTTTTTTTTTTTTTTTTATTGAAGGATGCTCATGTGGAGTCCTGGCTCCACAGGGTTCCAAGATGCACCCTCCACCCGAACCCATCTCCCATCACCAACGTCCTGTCTCCCTCCCCCTCCCGAATCCCAATCACCCGGCGGGCTCTATATGTCATCTCCTTCCTCTGTATATCTCCCTCTCAGCAAACCCTCCTGCTGTTCGCGGAATGCAGTGTACCAAAAAACATCATTGTTTCACCACCCTAGTGGCCAGCGCGGCCTAGCGGCCCACTGGGCTCAAACCGGCTTTGCTGGTCCTCTGGTCGTGGGACATTTTCCCAGCGTCTGGACAATGAAAATGGTGGCTAGCGTGGTGGGCGGAGTCCCATCCGGCTGCTTCGGGGACCCTCCGGAGGCGGCGGGCCCCCCTCCCAAAGCCCATCTGCCCTCCTCGGGGTTCCATAGTCAGCTGAGGCCCGGCGCGAGCCAGGCTCCCGCCTCCCGAGCCGTCTGCAAGACTCTGGATGCCGGGCCCGTCCAGCGGCTCCTGGGCGGGAAACCGGGCTAGTCACGATGGAGGGGGGAAGGGGGTGACCGCGCCTCCGTCTGGCGACTTCCCAGTGCTTCCCGCCTCTTGGAGCCGCCTACTTGGGCTCGAACCGGCTTTGCTGGTCCTCTGGTCGTGGGACATTTTCCCAGCGTCTGGACAATGAAAATGGTGGCTAGCGTGGTGGGCGAGTCCCATCCGGCTGCTTCGGGACCCTCCGGAGGCGGCGGGCCCACTCCCAAAGCCCATCTGCCCTCCTCGGGGGTTCCATAGTCAGCTGAGGCCCGGCGCGAGCCGGCTCCCGCCTCCCGAGCCGTCTGCAAGACTCTGGATGCCGGGCCCGTCCAGCGGCTCCTGGGCGGGGAAACCGGGCTGAGTCGCGATGGAGGGGAAGGGGTGACCGCGCCTCCGTCTGGCGACTTCCCAGTGCTTCCCGCCTCTTGGAGCCGCCTACTTGGGCTCGAACCGGCTTTGCTGGTCCTCTGGTCGTGGGACATTTTCCCAGCGTCTGGACAGTGAAAATGGTGGCTAGCGTGGTGGGCCGAGTCCCATCCGGCTGCTTCCGGGACCCTCCGGAGGCGGCGGGCCCACTCCCAAAGCCCATCTGCCCTCCTCGGGGTTCCATAGTCAGCTGAGGCCCGGCGCGAGCCAGGCTCCCGCCTCCCGAGCCGTCTGCAAGACTCTGGATGCCGGGCCCGTCAGCGGCTCCTGGGCGGGAAACCGGGCTAGTCACGATGGAGGGGAAGGGGGTGACCGCGCCTCCGTCTGGCGACTTCCCAGTGCTTCCCGCCTCTTGGAGCCGCCTACTTGGGCTCGAACCGGCTTTGCTGGTCCTCTGGTCGTGGGACATTCTCCCAGCGTCTGGACAGTGAAAATGGTGGCTAGCGTGGTGGGCGGAGTCCCATCCGGCTGCTTCCGGGGACCCTCCCGGAGGCGGCGGGCCCACTCCCAAAGCCCATCTGCCCTCCTCGGGGTTCCATAGTCAGCTGAGGCCCGGCGCGAGCCAGGCTCCCGCCTCCCGAGCCGTCTGCAAGACTCTGGATGCCGGGCCCGTCCAGCGGCTCCTGGGCGGGAAACCGGGCTGAGTCACGATGGAGGGGAAGGGGTGACCGCGCCTCCGTCTGGCGACTTCCCAGTGCTTCCCGCCTCTTGGAGCCGCCTACTTGGGCTCGAACCGGCTTTGCTGGTCCTCTGGTCGTGGGACATTTTCCCAGCGTCTGGACAGTGAAAATGGTGGCTAGCGTGGTGGGCGAGTCCCATCCGGCTGCTTCCGGGACCCTCCCGGAGGCGGCGGGCCCCTCCCAAAGCCCATCTGCCCTCCCTCGGGGTTCCATAGTCAGCTGAGGCCCGGCGCGAGCCAGGCTCCCGCCTCCCGAGCCGTCTGCAAGACTCTGGATGCCGGGCCCGTCAGCGGCTCCTGGGCGGGGAAACCGGGCTGAGTCACGATGGAGGGGAAAGGGGTGACCGCGCCTCCGTCTGGCGACTTCCCAGTGCTTCCCGCCTCTTGGAGCCGCCTACTTGGGCTCGAACCGGCTTTGCTGGTCCTCTGGTCGTGGGACATTTTCCCAGCGTCTGGACAGTGAAAATGGTGGCTGGCGTGGTGGGCGAGTCCCATCCGGCTGCTTCGGGACCCTCCCGGAGGCGGCGGGCCCACTCCCAAAGCCCATCTGCCCTCCTCGGGGTTCCATAGTCAGCTGAGGCCCGGCGCGAGCCGGCTCCCGCCTCCCGAGCCGTCTGCAAGACTCTGGATGCCGGGCCCGTCCAGCGGCTCCTGGGCGGGGGAAGCCGGGCTAGTCACGATGGAGGGGAAGGGGTGACCGCGCCTCCGTCTGGCGACTTCCCAGTGCTTCCCGCCTCTTGGAGCCGCCTACTTGGGCTCGAACCGGCTTTGCTGGTCCTCTGGTCGTGGGACATTCTCCCAGCGTCTGGACAGTGAAAATGGTGGCTGGCGTGGTGGGCGAGTCCCATCCGGCTGCTTCCGGGACCCTCCCGGAGGCGGCGGGCCCACTCCCAAAGCCCATCTGCCCTCCTCGGGGGTTCCATAGTCAGCTGAGGCCCGGCGCGAGCCAGGCTCCCGCCTCCCGAGCCGTCTGCAAGACTCTGGATGCCGGGCCCGTCAGCGGCTCCTGGGCGGGGAAACCGGGCTGAGTCGCGATGGAGGGGAAGGGGGTGACCGCGCCTCCGTCTGGCGACTTCCCAGTGCTTCCCGCCTCTTGGAGCCGCCTACTTGGGCTCGAACCGGCTTTGCTGGTCCTCTGGTCGTGGGACATTCTCCCAGCGTCTGGACAGTGAAAATGGTGGCTAGCGTGGTGGGCCGAGTCCCATCCGGCTGCTTCCGGGACCCTCCCGGAGGCGGCGGGCCCACTCCCAAAGCCCATCTGCCCTCCTCGGGGTTCCATAGTCAGCTGAGGCCCGGCGCGAGCCAGGCTCCCGCCTCCCGAGCCGTCTGCAAGACTCTGGATGCCGGGCCCGTCAGCGGCTCCTGGGCGGGAAACCGGGCTGAGTCACGATGGAGGGGGAAGGGGTGGCCCGCGCCTCCGTCTGGCGACTTCCCAGTGCTTCCCGCCTCTTGGAGCCGCCTACTTGGGCTCGAACCGGCTTTGCTGGTCCTCTGGTCGTGGGACATTTTCCCAGCGTCTGGACAGTGAAAATGGTGGCTAAGCGTGGTGGGCGGAGTCCCATCCGGCTGCTTCCGGGACCCTCCGGAGGCGGCGGGCCCACTCCCAAAGCCCATCTGCCCTCCTCGGGGGTTCCATAGTCAGCTGAGGCCCGGCGCGAGCCGGCTCCCGCCTCCCGAGCCGTCTGCAAGACTCTGGATGCCGGGCCCGTCAGCGGCTCCTGGGCGGGGAAACCGGGCTGAGTCGCGATGGAGGGGAAGGGGTGACCGCGCCTCCGTCTGGCGACTTCCCAGTGCTTCCCGCCTCTTGGAGCCGCCTACTTGGGCTCGAACCGGCTTTGCTGGTCCTCTGGTCGTGGGACATTTTCCCAGCGTCTGGACAGTGAAAATGGTGGCTAGCGTGGTGGGCGAGTCCCATCCGGCTGCTTCGGGGACCCTCCGGAGGCGGCGGGCCCACTCCCAAAGCCCATCTGCCCTCCTCGGGGGTTCCATAGTCAGCTGAGGCCCGGCGCGAGCCGGCTCCCGCCTCCCGAGCCGTCTGCAAGACTCTGGATGCCGGGCCCGTCCAGCGGCTCCTGGGCGGGAAACCGGGCTAGTCGCGATGGAGGGGAGGGGGTGACCGCGCCTCCGTCTGGCGACTTCCCAGTGCTTCCCGCCTCTTGGAGCCGCCTACTTGGGCTCGAACCGGCTTTGCTGGTCCTCTGGTCGTGGGACATTCTCCCAGCGTCTGGACAATGAAAATGGTGGCTAGCGTGGTGGGCGAGTCCCATCCGGCTGCTTCGGGACCCTCCGGAGGCGGCGGGCCCACTCCCAAAGCCCATCTGCCCTCCTCGGGGTTCCATAGTCAGCTGAGGCCGGCGCGAGCCAGGCTCCCGCCTCCCGAGCCGTCTGCAAGACTCTGGATGCCGGGCCCGTCCAGCGGCTCCTGGGCGGGGAAACCGGGCTAGTCGCGATGGAGGGGAAAGGGGTGACCGGCGCCTCCGTCTGGCGACTTCCCAGTGCTTCCCGCCTCTTGGAGCCGCCTACTTGGGCTCGAACCGGCTTTGCTGGTCCTCTGGTCGTGGGACATTCTCCCAGCGTCTGGACAGTGAAAATGGTGGCTAGCGTGGTGGGCCGAGTCCCATCCGGCTGCTTCCGGGACCCTCCCGGAGGCGGCGGGCCCACTCCCAAAGCCCATCTGCCCTCCTCGGGGGTTCCATAGTCAGCTGAGGCCCGGCGCGAGCCGGCTCCCGCCTCCCGAGCCGTCTGCAAGACTCTGGATGCCGGGCCCGTCCAGCGGCTCCTGGGCGGGAAACCGGGCTAGTCGCGATGGAGGGGAAGGGGGTGACCGCGCCTCCGTCTGGCGACTTCCCAGTGCTTCCCGCCTCTTGGGGCCGCCTACTTGGGCTCGAACCGGCTTTGCTGGTCCTCTGGTCGTGGGACATTTTCCCAGCGTCTGGACAGTGAAAATGGTGGCTAGCGTGGTGGGCCGGAGTCCCATCCGGCTGCTTCCGGGACCCTCCCGGAGGCGGCGGGCCCCTCCCAAAGCCCATCTGCCCTCCTCGGGGTTCCATAGTCAGCTGAGGCCCGGCGCGAGCCGGCTCCCGCCTCCCGAGCCGTCTGCAAGACTCTGGATGCCGGGCCCGTCAGCGGCTCCTGGGCGGGGAAACCGGGCTGAGTCACGATGGAGGGGGAAGGGGGTGACCGCGCCTCCGTCTGGCGACTTCCCAGTGCTTCCCGCCTCTTGGAGCCGCCTACTTGGGCTCGAACCGGCTTTGCTGGTCCTCTGGTCGTGGGACATTTTCCCAGCGTCTGGACAGTGAAAATGGTGGCTAGCGTGGTGGGCGAGTCCCATCCGGCTGCTTCCGGGACCCTCCGGAGGCGCCGCGGCCCCTCCCAAAGCCCATCTGCCCTCCTCGGGGTTCCATAGTCAGCTGAGGCCCGGCGCGAGCCGGCTCCCGCCTCCCGAGCCGTCTGCAAGACTCTGGATGCCGGGCCCGTCCAGCGGCTCCTGGGCGGGGAAACCGGGCTAGTCGCGATGGAGGGGAAGGGGGTGACCGGCGCCTCCGTCTGGCGACTTCCCAGTGCTTCCCGCCTCTTGGAGCCGCCTACTTGGGCTCGAACCGGCTTTGCTGGTCCTCTGGTCGTGGGACATTTTCCCAGCGTCTGGACAGTGAAAATGGTGGCTAGCGTGGTGGGCGAGTCCCATCCGGCTGCTTCCGGGACCCTCCGGAGGCGGCGGGCCCACTCCCAAAGCCCATCTGCCCTCCTCGGGGGTTCCATAGTCAGCTGAGGCCCGGCGCGAGCCGGCTCCCGCCTCCCGAGCCGTCTGCAAGACTCTGGATGCCGGGCCCGTCAGCGGCTCCTGGGCGGGAAACCGGGCTGAGTCACGATGGAGGGGAAGGGGGTGACCGCGCCTCCGTCTGGCGACTTCCCAGTGCTTCCCGCCTCTTGGAGCCGCCTACTTGGGCTCGAACCGGCTTTGCTGGTCCTCTGGTCGTGGGACATTTTCCCAGCGTCTGGACAGTGAAAATGGTGGCTAGCGTGGTGGGCGGGAGTCCCATCCGGCTGCTTCCGGGACCCTCCGGAGGCGGCGGGCCCACTCCCAAAGCCCATCTGCCCTCCTCGGGGTTCCATAGTCAGCTGAGGCCCGGCGCGAGCCGGCTCCCGCCTCCCGAGCCGTCTGCAAGACTCTGGATGCCGGGCCCGTCAGCGGCTCCTGGGCGGGAAACCGGGCTAGTCACGATGGAGGGGAAGGGGGTGACCGGCGCCTCCGTCTGGCGACTTCCCAGTGCTTCCCGCCTCTTGGAGCCGCCTACTTGGGCTCGAACCGGCTTTGCTGGTCCTCTGGTCGTGGGACATTCTCCCAGCGTCTGGACAGTGAAAATGGTGGCTAGCGTGGTGGGCGAGTCCCATCCGGCTGCTTCCGGGACCCTCCCGGAGGCGGCGGGCCCCTCCCAAAGCCCATCTGCCCTCCTCGGGGTTCCATAGTCAGCTGAGGCCCGGCGCGAGCCGGCTCCCGCCTCCCGAGCCGTCTGCAAGACTCTGGATGCCGGGCCCGTCCAGCGGCTCCTGGGCGGGAAACCGGGCTAGTCACGATGGAGGGGAAGGGGGTGACCGGCGCCTCCGTCTGGCGACTTCCCAGTGCTTCCCGCCTCTTGGAGCCGCCTACTTGGGCTCGAACCGGCTTTGCTGGTCCTCTGGTCGTGGGACATTTTCCCAGCGTCTGGACAGTGAAAATGGTGGCTAGCGTGGTGGGCGAGTCCCATCCGGCTGCTTCCGGGACCCTCCGGAGGCGGCGGGCCCCCTCCCAAAGCCCATCTGCCCTCCTCGGGGTTCCATAGTCAGCTGAGGCCCGGCGCGAGCCGGCTCCCGCCTCCCGAGCCGTCTGCAAGACTCTGGATGCCGGGCCCGTCAGCGGCTCCTGGGCGGGAAGCCGGGCTGAGTCGCGATGGAGGGGAAGGGGGTGACCGCGCCTCCGTCTGGCGACTTCCCAGTGCTTCCCGCCTCTTGGAGCCGCCTACTTGGGCTCGAACCGGCTTTGCTGGTCCTCTGGTCGTGGGACATTTTCCCAGCGTCTGGACAGTGAAAATGGTGGCTAGCGTGGTGGGCCGAGTCCCATCCGGCTGCTTCCGGGACCCTCCGGAGGCGGCGGGCCCACTCCCAAAGCCCATCTGCCCTCCTCGGGGTTCCATAGTCAGCTGAGGCCCGGCGCGAGCCGGCTCCCGCCTCCCGAGCCGTCTGCAAGACTCTGGATGCCGGGCCCGTCAGCGGCTCCTGGGCGGGAAACCGGGCTGAGTCACGATGGAGGGGAAGGGGTGACCGGCGCCTCCGTCTGGCGACTTCCCAGTGCTTCCCGCCTCTTGGAGCCGCCTACTTGGGCTCGAACCGGCTTTGCTGGTCCTCTGGTCGTGGGACATTTTCCCAGCGTCTGGACAGTGAAAATGGTGGCTAGCGTGGTGGGCCGAGTCCCATCCGGCTGCTTCCGGGACCCTCCCGGGGCGGCGGGCCCCTCCCAAAGCCCATCTGCCCTCCTCGGGGTTCCATAGTCAGCTGAGGCCCGGCGCGAGCCGGCTCCCGCCTCCCGAGCCGTCTGCAAGACTCTGGATGCCGGGCCCGTCAGCGGCTCCTGGGCGGGGAAACCGGGCTAGTCACGATGGAGGGGAAGGGGGTGACCGCGCCTCCGTCTGGCGACTTCCCAGTGCTTCCCGCCTCTTGGAGCCGCCTACTTGGGCTCGAACCGGCTTTGCTGGTCCTCTGGTCGTGGGACATTTTCCCAGCGTCTGGACAGTGAAAATGGTGGCTAGCGTGGTGGGCGAGTCCCATCCGGCTGCTTCCGGGACCCTCCGGAGGCGGCGGGCCCACTCCCAAAGCCCATCTGCCCTCCTCGGGGTTCCATAGTCAGCTGAGGCCCGGCGCGAGCCGGCTCCCGCCTCCCGAGCCGTCTGCAAGACTCTGGATGCCGGGCCCGTCAGCGGCTCCTGGGCGGGAAACCGGGCTGAGTCGCGATGGAGGGGGAAGGGGTGACCGCGCCTCCGTCTGGCGACTTCCCAGTGCTTCCCGCCTCTTGGAGCCGCCTACTTGGGCTCGAACCGGCTTTGCTGGTCCTCTGGTCGTGGGACATTTTCCCAGCGTCTGGACAGTGAAAATGGTGGCTAGCGTGGTGGGCGGAGTCCCATCCGGCTGCTTCCGGGGACCCTCCGGAGGCGGCGGGCCCACTCCCAAAGCCCATCTGCCCTCCTCGGGGTTCCATAGTCAGCTGAGGCCCGGCGCGAGCCAGGCTCCCGCCTCCCGAGCCGTCTGCAAGACTCTGGATGCCGGGCCCGTCCAGCGGCTCCTGGGCGGGAAGCCGGGCTGAGTCACGATGGAGGGGAAGGGGGTGACCGCGCCTCCGTCTGCGACTTCCCAGTGCTTCCCGCCTCTTGGAGCCGCCTACTTGGGCTCGAACCGGCTTTGCTGGTCCTCTGGTCGTGGGACATTTTCCCAGCGTCTGGACAGTGAAAATGGTGGCTAGCGTGGTGGGCGAGTCCCATCCGGCTGCTTCCGGGACCCTCCGGAGGCGGCGGGCCCACTCCCAAAGCCCATCTGCCCTCCTCGGGGTTCCATAGTCAGCTGAGGCCCGGCGCGAGCCGGCTCCCGCCTCCCGAGCCGTCTGCAAGACTCTGGATGCCGGGCCCGTCAGCGGCTCCTGGGCGGGAAACCGGGCTAGTCACGATGGAGGGGAAGGGGGTGACCGCGCCTCCGTCTGGCGACTTCCCAGTGCTTCCCGCCTCTTGGAGCCGCCTACTTGGGCTCGAACCGGCTTTGCTGGTCCTCTGGTCGTGGGACATTTTCCCAGCGTCTGGACAGTGAAAATGGTGGCTAGCGTGGTGGGCGGAGTCCCATCCGGCTGCTTCCGGGACCCTCCGGAGGCGGCGGGCCCACTCCCAAAGCCCATCTGCCCTCCTCGGGGGTTCCATAGTCAGCTGAGGCCCGGCGCGAGCCGGCTCCCGCCTCCCGAGCCGTCTGCAAGACTCTGGATGCCGGGCCCGTCAGCGGCTCCTGGGCGGGAAACCGGGCTGAGTCACGATGGAGGGGAAGGGGGTGACCGCGCCTCCGTCTGGCGACTTCCCAGTGCTTCCCGCCTCTTGGAGCCGCCTACTTGGGCTCGAACCGGCTTTGCTGGTCCTCTGGTCGTGGGACATTTTCCCAGCGTCTGGACAGTGAAAATGGTGGCTAGCGTGGTGGGCGGAGTCCCATCCGGCTGCTTCCGGGACCCTCCCGGAGGCGGCGGGCCCTCCCAAAGCCCATCTGCCCTCCTCGGGGTTCCATAGTCAGCTGAGGCCCGGCGCGAGCCGGCTCCCGCCTCCCGAGCCGTCTGCAAGACTCTGGATGCCGGGCCCGTCAGCGGCTCCTGGGCGGGAAACCGGGCTAGTCACGATGGAGGGGGAAGGGGGTGACCGGCGCCTCCGTCTGGCGACTTCCCAGTGCTTCCCGCCTCTTGGAGCCGCCTACTTGGGCTCGAACCGGCTTTGCTGGTCCTCTGGTCGTGGGACATTTTCCCAGCGTCTGGACAGTGAAAATGGTGGCTAGCGTGGTGGGCGGAGTCCCATCCGGCTGCTTCCGGGACCCTCCCGGAGGCGGCGGGCCCACTCCCAAAGCCCATCTGCCCTCCTCGGGGTTCCATAGTCAGCTGAGGCCCGGCGCGAGCCGGCTCCCGCCTCCCGAGCCGTCTGCAAGACTCTGGATGCCGGGCCCGTCAGCGGCTCCTGGGCGGGAAACCGGGCTAGTCACGATGGAGGGGAAGGGGGTGACCGCGCCTCCGTCTGGCGACTTCCCAGTGCTTCCCGCCTCTTGGAGCCGCCTACTTGGGCTCGAACCGGCTTTGCTGGTCCTCTGGTCGTGGGACATTTTCCCAGCGTCTGGACAGTGAAAATGGTGGCTAGCGTGGTGGGCGAGTCCCATCCGGCTGCTTCCGGGGACCCTCCGGAGGCGGCGGGCCCCTCCCAAAGCCCATCTGCCCTCCTCGGGGGTTCCATAGTCAGCTGAGGCCCGGCGCGAGCCGGCTCCCGCCTCCCGAGCCGTCTGCAAGACTCTGGATGCCGGGCCCGTCAGCGGCTCCTGGGCGGGAAACCGGGCTAGTCACGATGGAGGGGAAGGGGGTGACCGCGCCTCCGTCTGGCGACTTCCCAGTGCTTCCCGCCTCTTGGAGCCGCCTACTTGGGCTCGAACCGGCTTTGCTGGTCCTCTGGTCGTGGGACATTTTCCCAGCGTCTGGACAGTGAAAATGGTGGCTAGCGTGGTGGGCGAGTCCCATCCGGCTGCTTCCGGGACCCTCCGGAGGCGGCGGGCCCCACTCCCCAAAGCCCATCTGCCCTCCTCGGGGTTCCATAGTCAGCTGAGGCCCGGCGCGAGCCGGCTCCCGCCTCCCGAGCCGTCTGCAAGACTCTGGATGCCGGGCCCGTCAGCGGCTCCTGGGCGGGGAAGCCGGGCTAGTCGCGATGGAGGGGAAGGGGTGACCGCGCCTCCGTCTGGCGACTTCCCAGTGCTTCCCGCCTCTTGGAGCCGCCTACTTGGGCTCGAACCGGCTTTGCTGGTCCTCTGGTCGTGGGACATTTTCCCAGCGTCTGGACAGTGAAAATGGTGGCTAGCGTGGTGGGCGGAGTCCCATCCGGCTGCTTCGGGACCCTCCGGAGGCGGCGGGCCCCTCCCAAAGCCCATCTGCCCTCCTCGGGGGTTCCATAGTCAGCTGAGGCCGGCGCGAGCCGGCTCCCGCCTCCCGAGCCGTCTGCAAGACTCTGGATGCCGGGCCCGTCAGCGGCTCCTGGGCGGGGAAACCGGGCTAGTCGCGATGGAGGGGAAGGGGGTGACCGCGCCTCCGTCTGGCGACTTCCCAGTGCTTCCCGCCTCTTGGAGCCGCCTACTTGGGCTCGAACCGGCTTTGCTGGTCCTCTGGTCGTGGGACATTTTCCCAGCGTCTGGACAGTGAAAATGGTGGCTAGCGTGGTGGGCGAGTCCCATCCGGCTGCTTCCGGGACCCTCCCGGAGGCGGCGGGCCCACTCCCAAAGCCCATCTGCCCTCCTCGGGGTTCCATAGTCAGCTGAGGCCCGGCGCGAGCCGGCTCCCGCCTCCCGAGCCGTCTGCAAGACTCTGGATGCCGGGCCCGTCAGCGGCTCCTGGGCGGGAAACCGGGCTAGTCACGATGGAGGGGAAGGGGGTGACCGCGCCTCCGTCTGGCGACTTCCCAGTGCTTCCCGCCTCTTGGAGCCGCCTACTTGGGCTCGAACCGGCTTTGCTGGTCCTCTGGTCGTGGGACATTTTCCCAGCGTCTGGACAGTGAAAATGGTGGCTAGCGTGGTGGGCGGAGTCCCATCCGGCTGCTTCCGGGACCCTCCCGGAGGCGGCGGGCCCCACTCCCAAAGCCCATCTGCCCTCCTCGGGGTTCCATAGTCAGCTGAGGCCCGGCGCGAGCCAGGCTCCCGCCTCCCGAGCCGTCTGCAAGACTCTGGATGCCGGGCCCGTCAGCGGCTCCTGGGCGGGGAAACCGGGCTAGTCGCGATGGAGGGGAAGGGGGTGACCGGCGCCTCCGTCTGGCGACTTCCCAGTGCTTCCCGCCTCTTGGAGCCGCCTACTTGGGCTCGAACCGGCTTTGCTGGTCCTCTGGTCGTGGGACATTTTCCCAGCGTCTGGACAGTGAAAATGGTGGCTAGCGTGGTGGGCGGAGTCCCATCCGGCTGCTTCCGGGACCCTCCCGGAGGCGGCGGGCCCCCTCCCAAAGCCCATCTGCCCTCCTCGGGGTTCCATAGTCAGCTGAGGCCCGGCGCGAGCCAGGCTCCCGCCTCCCGAGCCGTCTGCAAGACTCTGGATGCCGGGCCCGTCAGCGGCTCCTGGGCGGGAAACCGGGCTGAGTCACG
The DNA here is from genome assembly GCA_021461705.1 of Cryptotis parvus. Taxonomy (NCBI): domain Eukaryota; kingdom Metazoa; phylum Chordata; class Mammalia; order Eulipotyphla; family Soricidae; genus Cryptotis; species Cryptotis parvus. Next base: position 18,066 of record JAJIBD010027424.1, read on the forward strand.
ATGGAGGGGAAGGGGGGTGACCGCGCCTCCGTCTGGCGACTTCCCAGTGCTTCCCGCCTCTTGGAGCCGCCTACTTGGGCTCGAACCGGCTTTGCTGGTCCTCTGGTCGTGGGACATTTTCCCAGCGTCTGGACAGTGAAAATGGTGGCTAGCGTGGTGGGCGGAGTCCCATCCGGCTGCTTCCGGGACCCTCCGGAGGCGGCGGGCCCACTCCCAAAGCCCATCTGCCCTCCTCGGGGTTCCATAGTCAGCTGAGGCCCGGCGCGAGCCGGCTCCCGCCTCCCGAGCCGTCTGCAAGACTCTGGATGCCGGGCCCGTCAGCGGCTCCTGGGCGGGAAACCGGGCTGAGTCGCGATGGAGGGGAAGGGGGTGACCGCGCCTCCGTCTGGCGACTTCCCAGTGCTTCCCGCCTCTTGGAGCCGCCTACTTGGGCTCGAACCGGCTTTGCTGGTCCTCTGGTCGTGGGACATTTTCCCAGCGTCTGGACAGTGAAAATGGTGGCTAGCGTGGTGGGCGAGTCCCATCCGGCTGCTTCGGGACCCTCCCGGAGGCGGCGGGCCCACTCCCAAAGCCCATCTGCCCTCCTCGGGGTTCCATAGTCAGCTGAGGCCCGGCGCGAGCCGGCTCCCGCCTCCCGAGCCGTCTGCAAGACTCTGGATGCCGGGCCCGTCAGCGGCTCCTGGGCGGGAAGCCGGGCTGAGTCACGATGGAGGGGAAGGGGGTGACCGGCGCCTCCGTCTGGCGACTTCCCAGTGCTTCCCGCCTCTTGGAGCCGCCTACTTGGGCTCGAACCGGCTTTGCTGGTCCTCTGGTCGTGGGACATTTTCCCAGCGTCTGGACAGTGAAAATGGTGGCTAGCGTGGTGGGCGAGTCCCATCCGGCTGCTTCCGGGACCCTCCGGAGGCGGCGGGCCCCTCCCAAAGCCCATCTGCCCTCCTCGGGGTTCCATAGTCAGCTGAGGCCCGGCGCGAGCCGGCTCCCGCCTCCCGAGCCGTCTGCAAGACTCTGGATGCCGGGCCCGTCCAGCGGCTCCTGGGCGGGAAACCGGGCTAGTCACGATGGAGGGGAAGGGGGTGACCGGCGCCTCCGTCTGGCGACTTCCCAGTGCTTCCCGCCTCTTGGAGCCGCCTACTTGGGCTCGAACCGGCTTTGCTGGTCCTCTGGTCGTGGGACATTTTCCCAGCGTCTGGACAGTGAAAATGGTGGCTAGCGTGGTGGGCGGAGTCCCATCCGGCTGCTTCGGGGACCCTCCGGAGGCGGCGGGCCCCCACTCCCAAAGCCCATCTGCCCTCCTCGGGGTTCCATAGTCAGCTGAGGCCCGGCGCGAGCCGGCTCCCGCCTCCCGAGCCGTCTGCAAGACTCTGGATGCCGGGCCCGTCCAGCGGCTCCTGGGCGGGAAACCGGGCTGAGTCACGATGGAGGGGAAGGGGGTGACCGCGCCTCCGTCTGGCGACTTCCCAGTGCTTCCCGCCTCTTGGAGCCGCCTACTTGGGCTCGAACCGGCTTTGCTGGTCCTCTGGTCGTGGGACATTTTCCCAGCGTCTGGACAGTGAAAATGGTGGCTAGCGTGGTGGGCGAGTCCCATCCGGCTGCTTCGGGACCCTCCGGAGGCGGCGGGCCCCTCCCAAAGCCCATCTGCCCTCCTCGGGGTTCCATAGTCAGCTGAGGCCCGGCGCGAGCCGGCTCCCGCCTCCCGAGCCGTCTGCAAGACTCTGGATGCCGGGCCCGTCAGCGGCTCCTGGGCGGGAAACCGGGCTAGTCACGATGGAGGGGAAGGGGGTGACCGCGCCTCCGTCTGGCGACTTCCCAGTGCTTCCCGCCTCTTGGAGCCGCCTACTTGGGCTCGAACCGGCTTTGCTGGTCCTCTGGTACGTGGGACATTTTCCCAGCGTCTGGACAGTGAAAATGGTGGCTAGCGTGGTGGGCGGAGTCCCATCCGGCTGCTTCGGGGACCCTCCGGAGGCGGCGGGCCCCCTCCCAAAGCCCATCTGCCCTCCTCGGGGTTCCATAGTCAGCTGAGGCCCGGCGCGAGCCAGGCTCCCGCCTCCCGAGCCGTCTGCAAGACTCTGGATGCCGGGCCCGTCAGCGGCTCCTGGGCGGGAAACCGGGCTAGTCGCGATGGAGGGGAAGGGGTGACCGGCGCCTCCGTCTGGCGACTTCCCAGTGCTTCCCGCCTCTTGGAGCCGCCTACTTGGGCTCGAACCGGCTTTGCTGGTCCTCTGGTCGTGGGACATTTTCCCAGCGTCTGGACAGTGAAAATGGTGGCTAGCGTGGTGGGCGGAGTCCCATCCGGCTGCTTCCGGGACCCTCCGGAGGCGGCGGGCCCCTCCCAAAGCCCATCTGCCCTCCTCGGGGTTCCATAGTCAGCTGAGGCCCGGCGCGAGCCGGCTCCCGCCTCCCGAGCCGTCTGCAAGACTCTGGATGCCGGGCCCGTCAGCGGCTCCTGGGCGGGAAACCGGGCTGAGTCACGATGGAGGGGAAGGGGTGACCGCGCCTCCGTCTGGCGACTTCCCAGTGCTTCCCGCCTCTTGGAGCCGCCTACTTGGGCTCGAACCGGCTTTGCTGGTCCTCTGGTCGTGGGACATTTTCCCAGCGTCTGGACAGTGAAAATGGTGGCTAGCGTGGTGGGCGGAGTCCCATCCGGCTGCTTCCGGGACCCTCCCGGAGGCGGCGGGCCCACTCCCAAAGCCCATCTGCCCTCCTCGGGGTTCCATAGTCAGCTGAGGCCCGGCGCGAGCCGGCTCCCGCCTCCCGAGCCGTCTGCAAGACTCTGGATGCCGGGCCCGTCCAGCGGCTCCTGGGCGGGGAAACCGGGCTGAGTCACGATGGAGGGGAAGGGGGTGACCGCGCCTCCGTCTGGCGACTTCCCAGTGCTTCCCGCCTCTTGGAGCCGCCTACTTGGGCTCGAACCGGCTTTGCTGGTCCTCTGGTCGTGGGACATTTTCCCAGCGTCTGGACAGTGAAAATGGTGGCTAGCGTGGTGGGCGAGTCCCATCCGGCTGCTTCGGGGACCCTCCCGGAGGCGGCGGGCCCACTCCCAAAGCCCATCTGCCCTCCTCGGGGTTCCATAGTCAGCTGAGGCCCGGCGCGAGCCGGCTCCCGCCTCCCGAGCCGTCTGCAAGACTCTGGATGCCGGGCCCGTCAGCGGCTCCTGGGCGGGAAACCGGGCTGAGTCACGATGGAGGGGAAGGGGGTGACCGCGCCTCCGTCTGGCGACTTCCCAGTGCTTCCCGCCTCTTGGAGCCGCCTACTTGGGCTCGAACCGGCTTTGCTGGTCCTCTGGTCGTGGGACATTTTCCCAGCGTCTGGACAGTGAAAATGGTGGCTAGCGTGGTGGGCGAGTCCCATCCGGCTGCTTCCGGGACCCTCCCGGAGGCGGCGGGCCCACTCCCAAAGCCCATCTGCCCTCCTCGGGGTTCCATAGTCAGCTGAGGCCCGGCGCGAGCCGGCTCCCGCCTCCCGAGCCGTCTGCAAGACTCTGGATGCCGGGCCCGTCAGCGGCTCCTGGGCGGGGAAACCGGGCTAGTCACGATGGAGGGGGGAAGGGGTGACCGCGCCTCCGTCTGGCGACTTCCCAGTGCTTCCCGCCTCTTGGAGCCGCCTACTTGGGCTCGAACCGGCTTTGCTGGTCCTCTGGTCGTGGGACATTCTCCCAGCGTCTGGACAGTGAAAATGGTGGCTAGCGTGGTGGGCGAGTCCCATCCGGCTGCTTCGGGACCCTCCGGAGGCGGCGGGCCCACTCCCAAAGCCCATCTGCCCTCCTCGGGGGTTCCATAGTCAGCTGAGGCCCGGCGCGAGCCGGCTCCCGCCTCCCGAGCCGTCTGCAAGACTCTGGATGCCGGGCCCGTCAGCGGCTCCTGGGCGGGAAACCGGGCTGAGTCACGATGGAGGGGAAGGGGGTGACCGCGCCTCCGTCTGGCGACTTCCCAGTGCTTCCCGCCTCTTGGAGCCGCCTACTTGGGCTCGAACCGGCTTTGCTGGTCCTCTGGTCGTGGGACATTTTCCCAGCGTCTGGACAGTGAAAATGGTGGCTAGCGTGGTGGGCGAGTCCCATCCGGCTGCTTCGGGACCCTCCGGGGCGGCGGGCCCCTCCCAAAGCCCATCTGCCCTCCTCGGGGGTTCCATAGTCAGCTGAGGCCGGCGCGAGCCGGCTCCCGCCTCCCGAGCCGTCTGCAAGACTCTGGATGCCGGGCCCGTCAGCGGCTCCTGGGCGGGAAACCGGGCTGAGTCACGATGGAGGGGAAGGGGTGACCGCGCCTCCGTCTGGCGACTTCCCAGTGCTTCCCGCCTCTTGGAGCCGCCTACTTGGGCTCGAACCGGCTTTGCTGGTCCTCTGGTCGTGGGACATTTTCCCAGCGTCTGGACAGTGAAAATGGTGGCTAGCGTGGTGGGCCGAGTCCCATCCGGCTGCTTCCGGGACCCTCCGGAGGCGGCGGGCCCCCTCCCAAAGCCCATCTGCCCTCCTCGGGGTTCCATAGTCAGCTGAGGCCCGGCGCGAGCCGGCTCCCGCCTCCCGAGCCGTCTGCAAGACTCTGGATGCCGGGCCCGTCCAGCGGCTCCTGGGCGGGAAACCGGGCTGAGTCACGATGGAGGGGAAAGGGGTGACCGCGCCTCCGTCTGGCGACTTCCCAGTGCTTCCCGCCTCTTGGAGCCGCCTACTTGGGCTCGAACCGGCTTTGCTGGTCCTCTGGTCGTGGGACATTTTCCCAGCGTCTGGACAGTGAAAATGGTGGCTAGCGTGGTGGGCGGAGTCCCATCCGGCTGCTTCCGGGGACCCTCCGGGGCGGCGGGCCCACTCCCAAAGCCCATCTGCCCTCCTCGGGGTTCCATAGTCAGCTGAGGCCCGGCGCGAGCCGGCTCCCGCCTCCCGAGCCGTCTGCAAGACTCTGGATGCCGGGCCCGTCAGCGGCTCCTGGGCGGGAAACCGGGCTGAGTCACGATGGAGGGGAAGGGGGTGACCGCGCCTCCGTCTGGCGACTTCCCAGTGCTTCCCGCCTCTTGGAGCCGCCTACTTGGGCTCGAACCGGCTTTGCTGGTCCTCTGGTCGTGGGACATTTTCCCAGCGTCTGGACAGTGAAAATGGTGGCTAGCGTGGTGGGCGAGTCCCATCCGGCTGCTTCCGGGACCCTCCCGGAGGCGGCGGGCCCACTCCCAAAGCCCATCTGCCCTCCTCGGGGTTCCATAGTCAGCTGAGGCCCGGCGCGAGCCAGGCTCCCGCCTCCCGAGCCGTCTGCAAGACTCTGGATGCCGGGCCCGTCAGCGGCTCCTGGGCGGGAAACCGGGCTAGTCACGATGGAGGGGGAAGGGGTGACCGCGCCTCCGTCTGGCGACTTCCCAGTGCTTCCCGCCTCTTGGAGCCGCCTACTTGGGCTCGAACCGGCTTTGCTGGTCCTCTGGTCGTGGGACATTCTCCCAGCGTCTGGACAGCGAAAATGGTGGCTAGCGTGGTGGGCGAGTCCCATCCGGCTGCTTCCGGGACCCTCCGGAGGCGGCGGGCCCACTCCCAAAGCCCATCTGCCCTCCTCGGGGTTCCATAGTCAGCTGAGGCCGGCGCGAGCCGGGCTCCCGCCTCCCGAGCCGTCTGCAAGACTCTGGATGCCGGGCCCGTCAGCGGCTCCTGGGCGGGAAGCCGGGCTAGTCACGATGGAGGGGAAGGGGTGACCGCGCCTCCGTCTGGCGACTTCCCAGTGCTTCCCGCCTCTTGGAGCCGCCTACTTGGGCTCGAACCGGCTTTGCTGGTCCTCTGGTCGTGGGACATTTTCCCAGCGTCTGGACAGCGAAAATGGTGGCTAGCGTGGTGGGCGAGTCCCATCCGGCTGCTTCGGGGACCCCCCGGAGGCGGCGGGCCCACTCCCAAAGCCCATCTGCCCTCCTCGGGGTTCCATAGTCAGCTGAGGCCCGGCGCGAGCCGGCTCCCGCCTCCCGAGCCGTCTGCAAGACTCTGGATGCCGGGCCCGTCAGCGGCTCCTGGGCGGGAAACCGGGCTCGTCACGATGGAGGGGGAAGGGGGTGACCACGCCTCCGTCTGGCGACTTCCCAGTGCTTCCCGCCTCTTGGAGCCGCCTACTTGGGCTCGAACCGGCTTTGCTGGTCCTCTGGTCGTGGGACATTTTCCCAGCGTCTGGACAGCGAAAATGGTGGCTAGCGTGGTGGGCGGAGTCCCATCCGGCTGCTTCGGGACCCCCCCGGAGGCGGCGGGCCCCTCCCAAAGCCCATCTGCCCTCCTCGGGGTTCCATAGTCAGCTGAGGCCCGGCGCGAGCCAGGCTCCCGCCTCCCGAGCCGTCTGCAAGACTCTGGATGCCGGGCCCGTCAGCGGCTCCTGGGCGGGGAAACCGGGCTCGTCACGATGGAGGGGAAGGGGGTGACCGCGCCTCCGTCTGGCGACTTCCCAGTGCTTCCCGCCTCTTGGAGCCGCCTACTTGGGCTCGAACCGGCTTTGCTGGTCCTCTGGTCGTGGGACATTTTCCCAGCGTCTGGACAGTGAAAATGGTGGCTAGTGTGGTGGGCGGAGTCCCATCCGGCTGCTTCCGGGACCCCCCCGGAGGCGGCGGGCCCACTCCCAAAGCCCATCTGCCCTCCTCGGGGTTCCATAGTCAGCTGAGGCCCGGCGCGAGCCAGGCTCCCGCCTCCCGAGCCGTCTGCAAGACTCTGGATGCCGGGCCCGTCAGCGGCTCCTGGGCGGGAAACCGGGCTCGTCACGATGGAGGGGAAAGGGGTGACCGCGCCTCCGTCTGGCGACTTCCCAGTGCTTCCCGCCTCTTGGAGCCGCCTACCTGGGCTCGAACCGGCTTTGCTGGTCCTCTGGTCGTGGGACATTTTCCCAGCGTCTGGACAGCGAAAATGGTGGCTAGTGTGGTGGGCCGAGTCCCATCCGGCTGCTTCCGGGACCCCCCGGGGCGGCGGGCCCACTCCCAAAGCCCATCTGCCCTCCTCGGGGTTCCATAGTCAGCTGAGGCCCGGCGCGAGCCAGGCTCCCGCCTCCCGAGCCGTCTGCAAGACTCTGGATGCCGGGCCCGTCAGCGGCTCCTGGGCGGGGAAACCGGGCTCGTCACGATGGAGGGGAAGGGGGTGACCACGCCTCCGTCTGGCGACTTCCCAGTGCTTCCCGCCTCTTGGAGCCGCCTACCTGGGCTCGAACCGGCTTTGCTGGTCCTCTGGTACGTGGGACATTTTCCCAGCGTCTGGACAGCGAAAATGGTGGCTAGCGTGGTGGGCGAGTCCCATCCGGCTGCTTCCGGGACCCTCCGGAGGCGGCGGGCCCACTCCCAAAGCCCATCTGCCCTCCTCGGGGTTCCATAGTCAGCTGAGGCCCGGCGCGAGCCAGGCTCCCGCCTCCCGAGCCGTCTGCAAGACTCTGGATGCCGGGCCCGTCAGCGGCTCCTGGGCGGGAAACCGGGCTGCGTCACGATGGAGGGGAAGGGGGTGACCACGCCTCCGTCTGGCGACTTCCCAGTGCTTCCCGCCTCTTGGAGCCGCCTACCTGGGCTCGAACCGGCTTTGCTGGTCCTCTGGTCGTGGGACATTTTTCCCAGCGTCTGGACAGCGAAAATGGTGGCTAGTGTGGTGGGCGAGTCCCATCCGGCTGCTTCCGGGACCCCCCGGAGGCGGCGGGCCCCCCTCCCCAAAGCCCATCTGCCCTCCTCGGGGTTCCATAGTCAGCTGAGGCCCGGCGCGAGCCGGCTCCCGCCTCCCGAGCCGTCTGCAAGACTCTGGATGCCGGGCCCGTCAGCGGCTCCTGGGCGGGAAGCCGGGCTCGTCACGATGGAGGGGAAGGGGTGACCACGCCTCCGTCTGGCGACTTCCCAGTGCTTCCCGCCTCTTGGAGCCGCCTACCTTGGGCTCGAACCGGCTTTGCTGGTCCTCTGGTCGTGGGACATTTTCCCAGCGTCTGGACAGCGAAAATGGTGGCTAGTGTGGTGGGCGAGTCCCATCCGGCTGCTTCGGGACCCCCGGAGGCGGCGGGCCCCTCCCAAAGCCCATCTGCCCTCCTCGGGGGTTCCATAGTCAGCTGAGGCCCGGCGCGAGCCAGCTCCCGCCTCCCGAGCCGTCTGCAAGACTCTGGATGCCGGGCCCGTCCAGCGGCTCCTGGGCGGGGAAACCGGGCTCGTCACGATGGAGGGGGAAGGGGTGACCACGCCTCCGTCTGGCGACTTCCCAGTGCTTCCCGCCTCTTGGAGCCGCCTACCTGGGCTCGAACCGGCTTTGCTGGTCACTCTGGTCGTGGGACATTTTCCCAGCGTCTGGACAGCGAAAATGGTGGCTAGTGTGGTGGGCGGAGTCCCATCCGGCTGCTTCGGGACCCCCCGGAGGCGGCGGGCCCACTCCCAAAGCCCATCTGCCCTCCTCGGGGTTCCATAGTCAGCTGAGGCCGGCGCGAGCCGGCTCCCGCCTCCCGAGCCGTCTGCAAGACTCTGGATGCCGGGCCCGTCAGCGGCTCCTGGGCGGGAAGCCGGGCTCGTCACGATGGAGGGGAAGGGGTGACCACGCCTCCGTCTGGCGACTTCCCAGTGCTTCCCGCCTCTTGGAGCCGCCTACCTGGGCTCGAACCGGCTTTGCTGGTCCTCTGGTCGTGGGACATTTTCCCAGCGTCTGGACAGCGAAAATGGTGGCTAGTGTGGTGGGCGAGTCCCATCCGGCTGCTTCCGGGACCCCCCCGGAGGCGGCGGCCCACTCCCAAAGCCCATCTGCCCTCCTCGGGGTTCCATAGTCAGCTGAGGCCCGGCGCGAGCCAGGCTCCCGCCTCCCGAGCCGTCTGCAAGACTCTGGATGCCGGGCCCGTCAGCGGCTCCTGGGCGGGAAACCGGGCTCGTCACGATGGAGGGGAAGGGGTGACCACGCCTCCGTCTGGCGACTTCCCAGTGCTTCCCGCCTCTTGGAGCCGCCTACCTGGGCTCGAACCGGCTTTGCTGGTCCTCTGGTCGTGGGACATTTTCCCAGCGTCTGGACAGCGAAAATGGTGGCTAGTGTGATGGGCGGAGTCCCATCCGGCTGCTTCGGGACCCCCGGAGGCGGCGGGCCCTCCCAAAGCCCATCTGCCCTCCTCGGGGTTCCATAGTCAGCTGAGGCCCGGCGCGAGCCAGGCTCCCGCCTCCCGAGCCGTCTGCAAGACTCTGGATGCCGGGCCCGTCCAGCGGCTCCTGGGCGGGAAACCGGGCTCGTCACGATGGAGGGGAAGGGGTGACCCACGCCTCCGTCTGGCGACTTCCCAGTGCTTCCCGCCTCTTGGAGCCGCCTACCTGGGCTCGAACCGGCTTTGCTGGTCCTCTGGTCGTGGGACATTTTCCCAGCGTCTGGACAACGAAAATGGTGGCTAGTGTGATGGGCCGAGTCCCATCCGGCTGCTTCGGGACCCCCGGAGGCGGCGGGCCCACTCCCAAAGCCCATCTGCCCTCCTCGGGGTTCCATAGTCAGCTGAGGCCCGGCGCGAGCCAGGCTCCCGCCTCCCGAGCCGTCTGCAAGACTCTGGATGCCGGGCCCGTCCAGCGGCTCCTGGGCGGGAAACCGGGCTCGTCACGATGGAGGGGAAGGGGTGACCACGCCTCCGTCTGGCGACTTCCCAGTGCTTCCCGCCTCTTGGAGCCGCCTACCTGGGCTCGAACCGGCTTTGCTGGTCCTCTGGTCGTGGGACATTTTCCCAGCGTCTGGACAGCGAAAATGGTGGCTAGTGTGATGGGCGAGTCCCATCCGGCTGCTTCCGGGACCCCCGGAGGCGGCGGGCCCCCTCCCAAAGCCCATCTGCCCTCCTCGGGGTTCCATAGTCAGCTGAGGCCCGGCGCGAGCCAGGCTCCCGCCTCCCGAGCCGTCTGCAAGACTCTGGATGCCGGGCCCGTCAGCGGCTCCTGGGCGGGGAAACCGGGCTCGTCACGATGGAGGGGAAAGGGGTGACCACGCCTCCGTCTGGCGACTTCCCAGTGCTTCCCGCCTCTTGGAGCCGCCTACCTGGGCTCGAACCGGCTTTGCTGGTCCTCTGGTCGTGGGACATTTTCCCAGCGTCTGGACAGCGAAAATGGTGGCTAGTGTGATGGGCGGAGTCCCATCCGGCTGCTTCCGGGACCCCCCGGGGCGGCGGGCCCACTCCCAAAGCCCATCTGCCCTCCTCGGGGTTCCATAGTCAGCTGAGGCCGGCGCGAGCCAGGCTCCCGCCTCCCGAGCCGTCTGCAAGACTCTGGATGCCGGGCCCGTCAGCGGCTCCTGGGCGGGAAACCGGGCTCGTCACGATGGAGGGGAAGGGGGTGACCACGCCTCCGTCTGGCGACTTCCCAGTGCTTCCCGCCTCTTGGAGCCGCCTACCTGGGCTCGAACCGGCTTTGCTGGTCCTCTGGTCGTGGGACATTTTCCCAGCGTCTGGACAACGAAAATGGTGGCTAGTGTGATGGGCCGGAGTCCCATCCGGCTGCTTCCGGGACCCCCCCCGGAGGCGGCGGGCCCACTCCCAAAGCCCATCTGCCCTCCCTCGGGGGTTCCATAGTCAGCTGAGGCCCGGCGCGAGCCAGGCTCCCGCCTCCCGAGCCGTCTGCAAGACTCTGGATGCCGGGCCCGTCAGCGGCTCCTGGGCGGGAGAACCGGGCTCGTCACGATGGAGGGGGAAGGGGTGACCACGCCTCCGTCTGGCGACTTCCCAGTGCTTCCCGCCTCTTGGAGCCGCCTACCTGGGCTCGAACCGGCTTTGCTGGTCCTCTGGTCGTGGGACATTTTCCCAGCGTCTGGACAACGAAAATGGTGGCTAGTGTGATGGGCGGAGTCCCATCCGGCTGCCTCCGGGACCCCCCCCGGAGGCGGCGGGCCCCCTCCCAAAGCCCATCTGCCCTCCTCGGGGTTCCATAGTCAGCTGAGGCCCGGCGCGAGCCAGGCTCCCGCCTCCCGAGCCGTCTGCAAGACTCTGGATGCCGGGCCCGTCAGCGGCTCCTGGGCGGGAAGCCGGGCTCGTCACGATGGAGGGGGGGGGTGACCACGCCTCCGTCTGGCGACTTCCCAGTGCTTCCCGCCTCTTGGAGCCGCCTACCTGGGCTCGAACCGGCTTTGCTGGTCCTCTGGTCGTGGGACATTTTCCCAGCGTCTGGACAGCGAAAATGGTGGCTAGTGTGATGGGCGGAGTCCCATCCGGCTGCTTCGGGACCCCCGGAGGCGGCGGGCCACTCCCAAAGCCCATCTGCCCTCCTCGGGGTTCCATAGTCAGCTGAGGCCGGCGCGAGCCAGGCTCCCGCCTCCCGAGCCGTCTGCAAGACTCTGGATGCCGGGCCCGTCAGCGGCTCCTGGGCGGGAAACCGGGCTCGTCACGATGGAGGGGGAAGGGGGTGACCACGCCTCCGTCTGGCGACTTCCCAGTGCTTCCCGCCTCTTGGAGCCGCCTACCTGGGCTCGAACCGGCTTTGCTGGTCCTCTGGTCGTGGGACATTTTCCCAGCGTCTGGACAACGAAAATGGTGGCTAGTGTGATGGGCCGAGTCCCATCCGGCTGCTTCCGGGACCCCCGGAGGCGGCGGGCCCACTCCCAAAGCCCATCTGCCCTCCTCGGGGTTCCATAGTCAGCTGAGGCCCGGCGCGAGCCAGGCTCCCGCCTCCCGAGCCGTCTGCAAGACTCTGGATGCCGGGCCCGTCCAGCGGCTCCTGGGCGGGGAAACCGGGCTCGTCACGATGGAGGGAAGGGGTGACCACGCCTCCGTCTGGCGACTTCCCAGTGCTTCCCGCCTCTTGGAGCCGCCTACCTGGGCTCGAACCGGCTTTGCTGGTCCTCTGGTCGTGGGACATTTTCCCAGCGTCTGGACAACGAAAATGGTGGCTAGTGTGATGGGCCGAGTCCCATCCGGCTGCTTCCGGGACCCCCCGGAGGCGGCGGGCCCCTCCCAAAGCCCATCTGCCCTCCTCGGGGTTCCATAGTCAGCTGAGGCCCGGCGCGAGCCGGGCTCCCGCCTCCCGAGCCGTCTGCAAGACTCTGGATGCCGGGCCCGTCAGCGGCTCCTGGGCGGGAAACCGGGCTCGTCACGATGGAGGGGAAGGGGTGACCACGCCTCCGTCTGGCGACTTCCCAGTGCTTCCCGCCTCTTGGAGCCGCCTACCTGGGCTCGAACCGGCTTTGCTGGTCCTCTGGTCGTGGGGCATTTTCCCAGCGTCTGGACAGCGAAAATGGTGGCTAGTGTGATGGGCCGAGTCCCATCCGGCTGCTTCCGGGACCCCCCGGAGGCGGCGGGCCCACTCCCAAAGCCCATCTGCCCTCCTCGGGGTTCCATAGTCAGCTGAGGCCCGCGCGAGCCAGGCTCCCGCCTCCCGAGCCGTCTGCAAGACTCTGGATGCCGGGCCCGTCAGCGGCTCCTGGGCGGGAAACCGGGCTCGTCACGATGGAGGGGAAGGGGGTGACCACGCCTCCGTCTGGCGACTTCCCAGTGCTTCCCGCCTCTTGGAGCCGCCTACCTGGGCTCGAACCGGCTTTGCTGGTCCTCTGGTCGTGGGACATTTTCCCAGCGTCTGGACAGCGAAAATGGTGGCTAGTGTGATGGGCGGAGTCCCATCCGGCTGCTTCCGGGACCCCCGGAGGCGGCGGGCCCACTCCCAAAGCCCATCTGCCCTCCTCGGGGTTCCATAGTCAGCTGAGGCCCGGCGCGAGCCAGGCTCCCGCCTCCCGAGCCGTCTGCAAGACTCTGGATGCCGGGCCCGTCAGCGGCTCCTGGGCGGGAAACCGGGCTCGTCACGATGGAGGGGAAGGGGGTGACCACGCCTCCGTCTGGCGACTTCCCAGTGCTTCCCGCCTCTTGGGGCCGCCTACCTGGGCTCGAACCGGCTTTGCTGGTCCTCTGGTCGTGGGACATTTTCCCAGCGTCTGGACAACGAAAATGGTGGCTAGTGTGATGGGCCGAGTCCCATCCGGCTGCTTCGGGGACCCCCCCGGAGGCGGCGGGCCCACTCCCCAAAGCCCATCTGCCCTCCTCGGGGTTCCATAGTCAGCTGAGGCCCGGCGCGAGCCAGGCTCCCGCCTCCCGAGCCGTCTGCAAGACTCTGGATGCCGGGCCCGTCCAGCGGCTCCTGGGCGGGGAAGCCGGGCTCGTCACGATGGAGGGGAAGGGGGTGACCACGCCTCCGTCTGGCGACTTCCCAGTGCTTCCCGCCTCTTGGAGCCGCCTACCTGGGCTCGAACCGGCTTTGCTGGTCCTCTGGTCCGTGGGACATTTTCCCAGCGTCTGGACAACGAAAATGGTGGCTAGTGTGATGGGCGGAGTCCCATCCGGCTGCTTCCGGGGACCCCCAGGAGCGGCGGGCCCCTCCCAAAGCCCATCTGCCCTCCTCGGGGGTTCCATAGTCAGCTGAGGCCCGGCGCGAGCCAGGCTCCCGCCTCCCGAGCCGTCTGCAAGACTCTGGATGCCGGGCCCGTCAGCGGCTCCTGGGCGGGAAACCGGGCTCGTCACGATGGAGGGGAGGGTGACCGCCACGCCTCCGTCTGGCGACTTCCCAGTGCTTCCCGCCTCTTGGAGCCGCCTACCTGGGCTCGAACCGGCTTTGCTGGTCCTCTGGTCGTGGGACATTTTCCCAGCGTCTGGACAACGAAAATGGTGGCTAGTGTGATGGGCGGAGTCCCATCCGGCTGCTTCCGGGACCCCCGGGGCGGCGGGCCCACTCCCAAAGCCCATCTGCCCTCCTCGGGGTTCCATAGTCAGCTGAGGCCCGGCGCGAGCCCGGCTCCCGCCTCCCGAGCCGTCTGCAAGACTCTGGATGCCGGGCCCGTCAGCGGCTCCTGGGCGGGGAAGCCGGGCTCGTCACGATGGAGGGGAAGGGGTGACCACGCCTCCGTCTGGCGACTTCCCAGTGCTTCCCGCCTCTTGGAGCCGCCTACCTGGGCTCGAACCGGCTTTGCTGGTCCTCTGGTCGTGGGACATTTTCCCAGCGTCTGGACAACGAAAATGGTGGCTAGTGTGATGGGCGGAGTCCCATCCGGCTGCTTCCGGGACCCCCGGAGGCGGCGGGCCCCTCCCAAAGCCCATCTGCCCTCCTCGGGGTTCCATAGTCAGCTGAGGCCCGGCGCGAGCCAGGCTCCCGCCTCCCGAGCCGTCTGCAAGACTCTGGATGCCCGGCCCGTCAGCGGCTCCTGGGCGGGAAGCGGGCTCGTCACGATGGAGGGGAAGGGGTGACCGCGCCTCCGTCTGGCGACTTCCCAGTGCTTCCCGCCTCTTGGAGCCGCCTACCTGGGCTCGAGCCGGCTTTGCTGGTCACTCTGGTCCGTGGGACATTTTCCCAGCGTCTGGACAACGAAAATGGTGGCTAGTGTGATGGGCGGAGTCCCATCCGGCTGCTTCCGGGACCCCCCCGGAGGCGGCGGGCCCACTCCCAAAGCCCATCTGCCCTCCTCGGGGTTCCATAGTCAGCTGAGGCCCGGCGCGAGCCAGGCTCCCGCCTCCCGAGCCGTCTGCAAGACTCTGGATGCCGGGCCCGTCAGCGGCTCCTGGGCGGGAAACCGGGCTCGTCACGATGGAGGGGGAAGGGGGTGACCACGCCTCCGTCTGGCGACTTCCCAGTGCTTCCCGCCTCTTGGAGCCGCCTACCTGGGCTCGAACCGGCTTTGCTGGTCCTCTGGTGCGTGGGACATTTTCCCAGCGTCTGGACAACGAAAATGGTGGCTAGTGTGATGGGCGGAGTCCCATCCGGCTGCTTCCGGGGACCCCCCGGAGGCGGCGGGCCCACTCCCAAAGCCCATCTGCCCTCCTCGGGGTTCCATAGTCAGCTGAGGCCCGGCGAGCCAGGCTCCCGCCTCCCGAGCCGTCTGCAAGACTCTGGATGCCGGGCCCGTCAGCGGCTCCTGGGCGGGAAGCCGGGCTCGTCACGATGGAGGGGGGAAGGGGTGACCACGCCTCCGTCTGGCGACTTCCCAGTGCTTCCCGCCTCTTGGAGCCGCCTACCTGGGCTCGAGCCGGCTTTGCTGGTCCTCTGGTCGTGGGACATTTTCCCAGCGTCTGGACAGCGAAAATGGTGGCTAGTGTGGTGGGCGAGTCCCATCCGGCTGCTTCGGGACCCCCGGAGGCGGCGGGCCCTCCCAAAGCCCATCTGCCCTCCTCGGGGTTCCATAGTCAGCTGAGGCCCGGCGCGAGCCAGGCTCCCGCCTCCCGAGCCGTCTGCAAGACTCTGGATGCCGGGCCCGTCAGCGGCTCCTGGGCGGGAAGCCGGGCTCGTCACGATGGAGGGGAAGGGGGTGACCACGCCTCCGTCTGGCGACTTCCCAGTGCTTCCCGCCTCTTGGAGCCGCCTACCTGGGCTCGAACCTGGCTTTGCTGGTCCTCTGGTCGTGGGACATTTTCCCAGCGTCTGGACAACGAAAATGGTGGCTAGTGTGATGGGCGGAGTCCCATCCGGCTGCTTCGGGACCCCCGGAGGCGGCGGGCCCACTCCCAAAGCCCATCTGCCCTCCTCGGGGTTCCATAGTCAGCTGAGGCCCGGCGCGAGCCAGGCTCCCGCCTCCCGAGCCGTCTGCAAGACTCTGGATGCCGGGCCCGTCAGCGGCTCCTGGGCGGGAAAGCGGGCTCGTCACGATGGAGGGAAGGGGTGACCGCGCCTCCGTCTGGCGACTTCCCAGTGCTTCCCGCCTCTTGGGCCGCCTACCTGGGCTCGAACCGGCTTTGCTGGTCCTCTGGTCGTGGGACATTTTCCCAGCGTCTGGACAGCGAAAATGGTGGCTAGTGTGATGGGCGGAGTCCCATCCGGCTGCCTCCGGGACCCCCCGGAGGCGGCGGGCCCTCCCAAAGCCCATCTGCCCTCCTCGGGGTTCCATAGTCAGCTGAGGCCCGGCGCGAGCCGGCTCCCGCCTCCCGAGCCGTCTGCAAGACTCTGGATGCCGGCCCCGTCAAGCGGCTCCTGGGCGGGAAACCGGGCTCGTCACGATGGAGGGGAAGGGGTGACCCGCGCCTCCGTCTGGCGACTTCCCAGTGCTTCCCGCCTCTTGGAGCCGCCTACCTGGGCTCGAACCGGCTTTGCTGGTCACTCTGGTCGTGGGACATTTTCCCAGCGTCTGGACAGCGAAAATGGTGGCTAGTGTGATGGGCGAGTCCCATCCGGCTGCCTCCGGGACCCCCCGGAGCCGGCGGGCCACTCCCAAAGCCCATCTGCCCTCCTCGGGGTTCCATAGTCAGCTGAGGCCCGGCGCGAGCCAGGCTCCCGCCTCCCGAGCCGTCTGCAAGACTCTGGATGCCGGGCCCGTCCAGCGGCTCCTGGGCGGGAAACCGGGCTCGTCACGATGGAGGGGAAGGGGTGACCACGCCTCCGTCTGGCGACTTCCCAGTGCTTCCCGCCTCTTGGAGCCGCCTACCTGGGCTCGAACCGGCTTTGCTGGTCCTCTGGTCGTGGGACATTTTCCCAGCGTCTGGACAATGAAAATGGTGGCTAGTGTGATGGGCGGAGTCCCATCCGGCTGCTTCCGGGACCCCCGGAGGCGGCGGGCCCACTCCCAAAGCCCATCTGCCCTCCCTCGGGGTTCCATAGTCAGCTGAGGCCCGGCGCGAGCCAGGCTCCCGCCTCCCGAGCCGTCTGCAAGACTCTGGATGCCCGGGCCCGTCAGCGGCTCCTGGGCGGGGAAACCGGGCTCATCACGATGGAGGGGAAGGGGTGACCACGCCTCCGTCTGGCGACTTCCCAGTGCTTCCCGCCTCTTGGGCCGCCTACCTGGGCTCGAACCGGCTTTGCTGGTCACTCTGGTCGTGGGACATTTTCCCAGCGTCTGGACAGCGAAAATGGTGGCTAGTGTGATGGGCGAGTCCCCATCCGGCTTCTTCGGGCCCCCCCCGGAGGCGGCGGGCCCCTCCCAAAGCCCATCTGCCCTCCTCGGGGTTCCATAGTCAGCTGAGGCCGGCGCGAGCCGGCTCCCGCCTCCCGAGCCGTCTGCAAGACTCTGGATGCCCGGGCCCGTCAGCGGCTCCTGGGCGGGAAACAGGGCTCGTCACGATGGAGGGAAGGGGGTGACCGCGCCTCCGTCTGGCGACTTCCCAGTGCTTCCCGCCTCTTGGAGCCGCCTACCTGGGCTCGAACCGGCTTTGCTGGTCCTCTGGTCGTGGGACATTTTCCCCAGCGTCTGGACAACGAAAATGGTGGCTAGTGTGATGGGCGAGTCCCATCCGGCTGCTTCCGGGACCCCCCGGAGGCGGCGGGCCCTCCCCCAAAGCCCATCTGCCCTCCTCGGGGTTCCCATAGTCAGCTGAGGCCCGGCGCGAGCCGGTCCCGCCTCCCGAGCCGTCTGCAAGACTCTGGATGCCGGGCCCGTCAGCGGCTCCTGGGCGGGAAACCGGGCCGTCGCGATGGAGGGGGAAGGGGTGACCACGCCTCCGTCTGGCGACTTCCCAGTGCTTCCCGCCTCTTGGAGCCGCCTACCTGGGCTCGAACCGCTTTGCTGGTCCTCTGGTCGTGGGACATTTTTCCCAGCGTCTGGACAACGAAAATGGTGGCTAGTGTGATGGGCGAGTCCCATCCGGCTGCTTCCGGGACCCTCCGGAGGCGGCAGGCCCACTCCCAAAGCCCATCTGCCCTCCTCGGGGTTCCATAGTCAGCTGAGGCCCGGCGCGAGCCAGGCTCCCGCCTCCCGAGCCGTCTGCAAGACTCTGGATGCCGGCCCGTCAGCGGCTCCTGGCGGGGGGAAGCGGGCTCTCACGATGGAGGGGAAGAGGTGACCACGCCTCCGACTAGCGACTTCCCAGTGCTTCCCGCCTCTTGGGCCGCCTACCTGGGCTCGAACCGGCTTTGCTGGTCCTCTGGTCGTGGGACATTTTCCTAGCGTCTGGACAGCGAAAATGGTGGCTAGCGTGATGGGGCGGGTCCCATCCGGCTGCTTCCGGGACCCCCCGGAGGCGAGAGCCCCTCCCAAAGCCCATCTGCCCTCCTCGGGGTTCCATAGTCAGCTAGAGGCCCGGCGCGAGCCGGCTCCCGCCTCCCGAGCCGTCTGCAAGACTCTGGATGCCGGGCCCGTCAGGGCTCCTAGGCGGGGAAGCCGGGCTCCTCGATGGAGAGGGAAGGAGTGACCCCGCCTCCGTCAGGCGACTTCCCAGTGCTTCCGCCTCTTGGAGCCGCCTACCTGGGCTCGAACCGGCTTTGCTGGTCCTCTTAACGTAGGACATTTTCCCAGCGTCCGGACAATGAAAATGGTGGCTAGTGTGATGGGCCCGAGAGTCCCATCCGGCTACTTCGCAGGGACCCCCGGAGGGCAGGCCACCCCCAAAGCCCATCTACCCTCCCCGGGGTTCCCTAGTCAGCTGAGGCCCGGCGCGAGCCAGGCTCCCGCCTCCGAGCCCGTCTGCAAGACTCTCTGGATGCGGGCCCGTCAGCGGCTCCTGGGCGGGAAACCGGGCTGCGTCACGATGGAGAGGAAGGGGTGACGCCTCCGTCTGGCGACTTCCCAGTGCTTCCCGCCTCTTGGAGCCGCCTACCTGGGCTCGGACCGGCTTTGCTGGTCCTCTGGTCGTGGGACATTTTCCCAGCGTCTGGACAGCGAAAATGGTGGCTAGCGTGGTGGGCGAGTCCCCATCAAGCTACCTCGGGACCCCCAGAGGCGGCGGGCCTCCCAAAGCCCATCTGCCCTCCTCGGGGTTCCCATGGTCAGCTGAGGCCCGGCGTGAGCCGCCCGCCTCCCGAGCCGTCTGCAAGACTCTGGATGCGGGCCGTCCAGCGGCTCCTGGGCGGGAAACCGGGCTACGTCGCGATGGAGGGAAGGGGTGACCGCGCCTCCGTCTGGCGACTTCCCAGTGCTTCCCGCCTCTTGGAGCCGCCTACCTGGGCTCGAACCGCTTTGCTGGTCCCTCTGGCCGTGGGACATTTCCCAGCGTCCGGACAACGAAAATGGTGGCTAGTGTGATGGGCGAGTCCCATCCGGCTGCTCAGGGACCCCCGGGGCGGCGGGCCCCTCCCAAAGCCCATCTGCCCTCCCTCGGGGTTCCATAGTCAGCTGAGGGCCGGCGCGGGGCCGGCTCCCGCCTCCCGAGCCGTCTGCAAGACTCTGGATGCGGGCCGTCAGCAGCTCCTGGGCGAGACCGGGCTAATCACGATGGAGGGAAGGGGGTGACCGCGCCTCCGTCTGGCGACTTCCCAGTGCTTCCCGCCTCTTGGAGCCGCCTACCTGGGCTCGAACCGGCTTTTGCTGGTCCTCTGGTCATAGGACATTTTCCCAGCGTCAGGACAATGAAAATGGTGGCTAGTGTGATGGGCGAGTCCCATCCGGCTGCTTCGGGACCCCCGGAAGCGGCGGGCCCCTCCCCAAAGCCCATCTGCCCTCCTCGGGGTTCCAGAGTCAGCTGAGGCCCGGCGAGCCGGCTCCCGCCCCCCGAGCCGTCTGCAAGACTCTGGATGCCGGGCCGTCAGCGGCTCCTGGGCGGGGAAACCGGGCTCGCCACGATGGAGGAGGAGGGTGACCCAGCGCCTCCGTCTGACGACTTCCCAGTGCTTCCCGCCTCTTGGAGCCGCCTACCGAGGCTCAAACCGGCTTTGCTGGTCCTCTGGTCGTAGGACATTTTCCCAGCGTCTGGACAGCGAAAATGGTGGCTAGCGTGGTGGAGCGAGTCCCATCCGGCTGCTTCCGGGACCCCCCGGAGGCGGAGCCCCTCCCAAAGCCCATCTGCCCTCCTCGAGGTTCCATAGTCAGCTGAGGCCGCGCGAGCCGGCTCCCGCCTCCCGAGCCGTCTGCAAGACTCTGGATGCCAGGCCCGTCAGCAGCTCCTGGGCGGGAAACCGGGCTAGTCACGATGGAGGGGAAGGGTGACCACGCCTCCGTCCGCGACTTCCCAGTGCTTCCCGCCTCTTGGAGCCGCCTACCCGGGCTCGAACCGGCTTTGCTGGTCCTCTGGTCGTGGGACATTTTCCCAGCGTCTGGACAGTGAAAATGGTGGCTAGTGTGATGGAGCGAGTCCCATCCGGCTGCCTCCGGGACCCCCGGAGCGGCGGGCCTCCCCAAAGCCCATCTCCCTCCTCTCGGGGTTCCATAGTCAGCTGAGGCCAGCGCGAGCCGGCTCCCCCTCCCGAGCCCGTCTGCAAGACTCTGGATGCCGGCCCGTCAGCGGCTCCTGGGCGAGAGCCCGGGCTAGTCACGATGGAGGGGAAGGGGTGACCACCGTCTCGTCGACTTCCCAGTGCTTCCCGCCTCTTGGGGCCGCCTACCTGGGCTCGAACCGGCTTTGCTGGTCCTCTGGTCGTGGGACATTTTCCCAGCGTCTGGACAACGAAAATGGTGGCTAGTGTGATGGGCGAGTCCCATCCGGCTGCTTCGGGACCCCCCCGGAGGCGGGCCCACTCCCAAAGCCCATCTGCCCTCCTCGGGGTTCCATTCAGCTGAGGCCGGCGCGAGCCGGCTCCGCCTCCGAGCCGTCTGCAAGACTCTGGATGCGGGCCGTCAGCGGCTCCTGGGCGGGAAACCGGGCTACGTCACGATGGAGGAAAGGGTGACCAGCGCCTCCGTATAAGACGACTTCCCAGTGCTTCCCGCCTCTTGGAGCCGCCTACTTGGGC
>JAJIBD010027425.1:0-24961 GCA_021461705.1 Cryptotis parvus
AAGCCCATCTGCCCTCCTCCCCGGGTTCCATAGTCAGCTGAGGCCCGGCGCGAGCCAGGCTCCCGCCTCCCGAGCCGTCTGTAAGACTCTGGATGCGGGCCCGTCAGCGGCTCCCTGGGCGGGAAACCGGGCTCGTCACGATGGAGGGGGAGGGGTGACCACGCCTCCGTCTGACGACTTCCCAGTGCTTCCCGCCTCTTGGAGCCGCCTACCTGGGCTCGAACCGGCTTTGCTGGTCCTCTGGTCGTTGGGACATTTTCCCAGCGCTCTGGACAACGAAATGGTGGCTAGTGTGATGGACGAGTTCCCATCCGGCTGCTTCCGGGACCCCCCGGAGGCGCGGGCCCACTCCCAAAGCCCATCTGCCCTCCTCGGGGTTCCATAGTCAGCTGAGGCCCGGCGCGAGCCAGGCTCCCGCCTCCCGAGCCGTCTGCAAGACTCTGGATGCCGGGCCCGTCAGCGGCTCCTGGGCGGGAAACCGGGCTACTCACGATGGAGGGGGAAGGGGTGACCCACGCCTCCGTCTGACCGACTTCCCAGTGCTTCCCGCCTCTTGGAGCCGCCTACCTGGGCTCGAACCGGCTTGCTGGTCCTCTGGTCGTGGGACATTTTCCCAGCGTCTGGACAACGAAAATGGTGGCTAGTGTGGTGGACGAGTCCCATCCGGCTGCTTCGGGACCCCCCCGGGGCGACGGGCCCACTCCCAAAGCCCCATCTGCCCTCCTCGGGGTTCCATAGTCAGCTGAGGCCCGGCGCGAGCCAGGCTCCCGCCTCCCGAGCCGCTCTGTAAGACTCTGGATGCCGGGCCCGTCAGCGGCTCCTGGGCGGGAAACCGGGCTCGTCACGATGGAGGGGGGAGGGGGTGACCACGCCTCCGTCTGACGACTTCCCCAGTGCTTCCGCCTCTTGGAGCCGCCTACCTGGGCTCGAACCGGCTTTGCTGGTCCTCTGGTCGTGGGACATTTTCCCAGCGTCTGGACAACGAAAATGGTGGCTAGTGTGATGGACGAGTCCCATCCGGCTGCTCCGGGACCCCCCGGAGGCGACGGGCCCCACTCCCAAAGCCCATCTGCCCTCCTCGGGGGTTCCATAGTCAGCTGAGGCCCGGCGCGGGCCAGGCTCCCGCCTCCCGAGCCGTCTGCAAGACTCCTGGATGCCGGGCCCGCCAGCGGCTCCTGGGCGGGAAACCGGGCTCGTCACGATGGAGGGGGAGGGGTGACCACGCCTCCGCCTGACGACTTCCCAGTGCTTCCCGCCTCTTGGAGCCGCCTACCTGGGCTCGAACCGGCTTTGCTGGTCCTCTGGTCGTGGGACATTTTCCCCAGCGTCTGGACAACGAAAATGGTGGCTAGTGTGATGGACGAGTCCCATCCGGCTGCCTCCGGGACCCCCCAGGGGGCGACGGGCCCACTCCCAAAGCCCATCTGCCCTCCTCGGGTTCCATAGTCAGCTGAGGCCCGGCGCGAGCCAGGCTCCCGCCTCCCGAGCCGTCCTGCAAGACTCTGGATGCCGGGCCCGCCAGCGGCTCCTGGGCGGGGAAACCGGGCTCGTCACGATGGAGGGGGAAGGGGTGACCACGCCTCCGTCTGACGACTTCCCAGTGCTTCCCGCCTCTTGGAGCCGCCTACCTGGGCTCGAACCGGCTTTGCTGGTCCTCTGGTCGTGGGACATTTTCCCAGCGTCTGGACAACGAAAATGGTGGCTAGTGTGATGGACGAGTCCCATCCGGCTGCTTCCGGGACCCCCGGAGGCGACGGGCCCACTCCCAAAGCCCATCTGCCCTCCTCGGGGTTCCATAGTCAGCTGAGGCCCGGCGCGAGCCAGGCTCCCGCCTCCCGAGCCGCCTGCAAGACTCTGGATGCCGGGCCCGTCAGCGGCTCCTGGGCGGGAAACCGGGCTCGTCACGATGGAGGGGGAAGGGGTGACCACGCCTCCGTCTGGCGACTTCCCAGTGCTTCCCGCCTCTTGGAGCCGCCTACCTGGGCTCGGAACCGGCTTTGCTGGTCCTCTGGTCGTGGGACATTTTCCCAGCGCCTGGACAACGAAAATGGTGGCTAGTGTGGTGGACCGAGTCCCATCCGGCTGCTTCCGGGACCCCCGGAGGCGACGGGCCCACTCCCCAAAGCCCATCTGCCCTCCTCGGGGTTCCATAGTCAGCTGAGGCCCGGCGCGAGCCAGGCTCCCGCCTCCCGAGCCGTCTGCAAGACTCTGGATGCCGGGCCCGTCAGCGGCTCCTGGGCGGGGAAACCGGGCTCAGTCACGATGGAGGGGGGTAGGGGTGACCACGCCTCCGTCTGACGACTTCCCAGTGCTTCCCGCCTCTTGGAGCCGCCTACCTGGGCTCGAACCGGCTTTGCTGGTCCTCTGGTCGTGGGACATTTTCCCAGCGTCTGGACAACGAAAATGGTGGCTAGTGTGGTGGACGAGTCCCATCCGGCTGCTTCCGGGACCCCCGGAGGCGACGGGCCCACTCCCAAAGCCCATCTGCCCTCCTCGGGGTTCCATAGTCAGCTGAGGCCCGGCGCGAGCCAGGCTCCCGCCTCCCGAGCCGTCTGCAAGACTCTGGATGCCGGGCCCGTCCAGCGGCTCCTGGGCGGGAAACCGGGCTCGTCACGATGGAGGGGAAGGGGTGACCACGCCTCCGTCTGACGACTTCCCAGTGCTTCCCGCCTCTTGGAGCCGCCTACCTGGGCTCGAACCGGCTTTGCTGGTCCTCTGGTCGTGGGACATTTTCCCAGCGTCTGGACAACGAAAATGGTGGCTAGTGTGGTGGACGAGTCCCATCCGGCTGCCTCCGGGACCCCCCGGGGCGCGGGCCCACTCCCAAAGCCCATCTGCCCTCCTCGGGGTTCCATAGTCAGCTGAGGCCCGGCGCGAGCCAGGCTCCCCGCCTCCCGAGCCGTCTGCAAGACTCTGGATGCCGGGCCCGTCAGCGGCATCCTGGGCGGGAAACCGGGCTCGTCACGATGGAGGGGGAAGGGGTGACCACGCCTCCGTCTGACGACTTCCCAGTGCTTCCCGCCTCTTGGAGCCGCCTACCTGGGCTCGAACCGGCTTTGCTGGTCCTCTGGTCGTGGGACATTTTCCCAGCGTCTGGACAACGAAAATGGTGGCTAGTGTGGTGGACCGAGTCCCATCCGGCTGCTTCCGGGACCCCCGGAGGCGACGGGCCCACTCCCAAAGCCCATCTGCCCTCCTCGGGGTTCCATAGTCAGCTGAGGCCCGGCGCGAGCCAGGCTCCCGCCTCCCGAGCCGTCTGCAAGACTCTGGATGCCGGGCCCGTCAGCGGCTCCTGGGCGGGAAACCGGGCTCGTCACGATGGAGGGGAGGGGGTGACCACGCCTCCGTCTGACGACTTCCCAGTGCTTCCCGCCTCTTGGAGCCGCCTACCTGGGCTCGGAACCGGCTTTGCTGGTCCTCTGGTCGTGGGACATTTTCCCAGCGTCTGGACAACGAAAATGGTGGCTAGTGTGATGGACCGAGTCCCATCCGGCTGCTTCCGGGACCCCCGGAGGCGGGCCCACTCCCCAAAGCCCATCTGCCCTCCCTCGGGGTTCCATAGTCAGCTGAGGCCCGGCGCGAGCCAGGCTCCCGCCTCCCGAGCCGTCTGCAAGACTCTGGATGCCGGGCCCGTCAGCGGCTCCCTGGGCGGGAAACCGGGCTCGTCACGATGGAGGGGGAAGGGGTGACCACGCCTCCGTCTGACGACTTCCCAGTGCTTCCCGCCTCTTGGAGCCGCCTACCTGGGCTCGAACCGGCCTTGCTGGTCCTCTGGTCGTGGGACATTTTCCCAGCGTCTGGACAACGAAAATGGTGGCTAGTGTGATGGACGGAGTCCCATCCGGCTGCTTCGGGGACCCCCCCCGGAGGCGACGGGCCCACTCCCAAAGCCCATCTGCCCTCCTCAGGGTTCCATAGTCAGCTGAGGCCCGGCGCGAGCCAGGCTCCCGCCTCCCGAGCCGTCTGCAAGACTCTGGATGCCGGGCCCGTCAGCGGCTCCTGGGCGGGGAAACCGGGCTCGTCACGATGGAGGGGGGAGGGGTGACCACGCCTCCGCTCTGACCGACTTCCCAGTGCTTCCCGCCTCTTGGAGCCGCCTACCTGGGCTCGAACGCGCTTTGCTGGTCCTCTGGTCGTGGGACATTTTCCCAGCGTCTGGACAACGAAAATGGTGGCTAGTGTGGTGGACGAGTCCCATCCGGCTGCTTCCGGGACCCCCCGGAGGCGACGGGCCCACTCCCAAAGCCCATCTGCCCTCCTCGGGGTTCCATAGTCAGCTGAGGCCCGGCGCGAGCCAGGCTCCCGCCTCCCGAGCCGTCTGCAAGACTCTGGATGCCGGGCCCGTCAGCGGCTCCTGGGCGGGAACCGGGCTCAGTCACGATGGAGGGGAAGGGGTAACCACGCCTCCGTCTGGCGACTTCCCAGTGCTTCCCGCCTCTTGGAGCCGCCTACCTGGGCTCGAACCGGCTTTGCTGGTCCTCTGGTCGTGGGACATTTTCCCAGCGTCTGGACAACGAAAATGGTGGCTAGTGTGGTGGACGAGTCCCATCCGGCTGCTTCGGGGACCCCCGAGGGGACGGGCCCCCTCCCAAAGCCCATCTGCCCTCCTCGGGGTTCCATAGTCAGCTGAGGCCCGGCGCGAGCCAGGCTCCCGCCTCCCGAGCCGTCTGCAAGACTCTGGATGCCGGGCCGTCAGCGGCTCCCTGGGCGGGAAACCGGGCTCGTCACGATGGAGGGGAGGGGTGACCACGCCTCCGTCTGACGACTTCCCAGTGCTTCCCGCCTCTTGGAGCCGCCTACCTGGGCTCGAACCGGCTTTGCTGGTCCTCTGGTCGTGGGACATTTTCCCAGCGTCTGGACAACGAAAATGGTGGCTAGTGTGATGGACGAGTCCCATCCGGCTGCTTCCGGGACCCCCGGAGGCGCGGCCCACTCCCCAAAGCCCATCTGCCCTCCTCGGGGTTCCATAGTCAGCTGAGGCCCGGCGCGAGCCAGGCTCCCGCCTCCCGAGCCGTCTGCAAGACTCTGGATGCCGGGCCCGTCAGCGGCTCCTGGGCGGGAAACCGGGCTCGTCACGATGGAGGGGGAAGGGGTGACCACGCCTCCGTCTGACGACTTCCCAGTGCTTCCCGCCTCTTGGAGCCGCCTACCTGGGCTCGAACCGGCTTTGCTGGTCCTCTGGTCGTGGGACATTTTCCCAGCGTCTGGACAACGAAAATGGTGGCTAGTGTGGTGGACGGAGTCCCATCCGGCTGCTTCGGGACCCCCCCGGAGGCGACGGGCCCCACTCCCAAAGCCCATCTGCCCTCCTCGGGGTTCCATAGTCAGCTGAGGCCCGGCGCGAGCCAGGCTCCCGCCTCCCGAGCCGTCTGCAAGACTCTGGATGCCGGGCCCGTCAGCGGCTCCTGGGCGGGAAACCGGGCTCGTCACGATGGAGGGGGAAGGGGTGACCACGCCTCCGTCTGACGACTTCCCAGTGCTTCCCGCCTCTTGGAGCCGCCTACCTGGGCTCGAACCGGCTTTGCTGGTCCTCTGGTCGTGGGACATTTTCCCAGCGTCTGGACAACGAAAATGGTGGCTAGTGTGATGGGCGAGTCCCATCCGGCTGCTTCTGGGACCCCCCGGAGGCGGCGGGCCCACTCCCAAAGCCCATCTGCCCTCCTCGGGGTTCCATAGTCAGCTGAGGCCCGGCGCTGAGCCAGGCTCCCGCCTCCCGAGCCGTCTGCAAGACTCTGGATGCCGGGCCCGCCAGCGGCTCCTGGGCGGGAAACCGGGCTCGTCACGATGGAGGGGGAGGGGTGACCACGCCTCCGTCTGACGACTTCCCAGTGCTTCCCGCCTCTTGGAGCCGCCTACCTGGGCTCGAACCGGCCTTGCTGGTCCTCTGGTCGTGGGACATTTTCCCAGCGTCTGGACAACGAAAATGGTGGCTAGTGTGGTGGGCGAGTCCCATCCGGCTGCTTCCGGGACCCCGGAGGCGGCGGGCCCACTCCCCAAAGCCCATCTGCCCTCCTCGGGGTTCCATAGTCAGCTGAGGCCCGGCGCGAGCCAGGCTCCCGCCTCCCGAGCCGTCTGCAAGACTCTGGATGCCGGGCCCGTCAGCGGCTCCTGGGCGGGGAAACCGGGCTCGTCACGATGGAGGGGGAGGGGTGACCACGCCTCCGTCTGACGACTTCCCAGTGCTTCCCGCCTCTTGGAGCCGCCTACCTGGGCTCGAACCGGCTTTGCTTGTCCTCTGGTCGTGGGACATTTTCCCAGCGTCTGGACAACGAAAATGGTGGCTAGTGTGGATGGGCCGAGTCCCATCCGGCTGCTTCCGGGACCCCCCGGAGGCGACGGGCCCACTCCCCAAAGCCCATCTGCCCTCCTCGGGGTTCCATAGTCAGCTGAGGCCCGGCGCGAGCCAGGCTCCCGCCTCCCGAGCCGTCTGCAAGACTCTGGATGCCGGGCCCGTCAGCGGCTCCTGGGCGGGAAACCGGGCTCGTCACGATGGAGGGGAAGGGGTGACCACGCCTCCGTCTGGCGACTTCCCAGTGCTTCCCGCCTCTTGGAGCCGCCTACCTGGGCTCGAACCGGCTTTGCTGGTCCTCTGGTCGTGGGACATTTTCCCAGCGTCTGGACAACGAAAATGGTGGCTAGTGTGGTGGGCCGAGTCCCATCCGGCTGCTTCGGGACCCCCCGGAGGCGGCGGGCCCACTCCCAAAGCCCATCTGCCCTCCTCGGGGTTCCATAGTCAGCTGAGGCCCGGCGCGAGCCAGGCTCCCGCCTCCCGAGCCGTCTGCAAGACTCTGGATGCCGGGCCCGTCAAGCGGCTCCTGGGCGGGAAACCGGGCTCCGTCACGATGGAGGGGAAGGGTGACCACGCCTCCGTCTGGCGACTTCCCAGTGCTTCCCGCCTCTTGGAGCCGCCTACCTGGGCTCGAACCGGCTTTGCTGGTCCTCTGGTCGTGGGACATTTTCCCAGCGTCTGGACAACGAAAATGGTGGCTAGTGTGGTGGGCCGAGTCCCATCCGGCTGCTTCGGGGACCCCCCCGGAGGCGACGGGCCCCCTCCCCAAAGCCCATCTGCCCTCCTCGGGGTTCCATAGTCAGCTGAGGCCCGGCGCGAGCCAGGCTCCCGCCTCCCGAGCCGTCTGCAAGACTCTGGATGCCGGGCCCGTCAGCGGCTCCCTGGGCGGGGAAACCGGGCTCGTCACGATGGAGGGGGAAGGGGTAACCACGCCTCCGTCTGACGACTTCCCAGTGCTTCCCGCCTCTTGGAGCCGCCTACCTGGGCTCGAACCGGCTTTGCTGGTCCTCTGGTCGTGGGACATTTTCCCAGCGTCTGGACAACGAAAATGGTGGCTAGTGTGGTGGACGAGTCCCATCCGGCTGCTTCTGGGACCCCCGGAGGCCGGGCCCACTCCCAAAGCCCATCTGCCCTCCTCGGGTTTCCATAGTCAGCTGAGGCCCGGCGCGAGCCAGGCTCCCGCCTCCCGAGCCGTCTGCAAGACTCTGGATGCCGGGCCCGCCAGCGGCTCCTGGGCGGGGAAACCGGGCTCGTCACGATGGAGGGGGAGGGGTAACCACGCCTCCGTCTGACGACTTCCCCTGCTTCCCGCCTCTTGGAGCCGCCTACCTGGGCTCGAACCGGCCTTGCTGGTCCTCTGGTCGTGGGACATTTTCCCAGCGTCTGGACAACGAAAATGGTGGCTAGTGTGGTGGGACGAGTCCCATCCGGCTGCTTCTGGGACCCCCCGAGGCGACGGGCCCACTCCCAAAGCCCATCTGCCCTCCTCGGGGTTCCATAGTCAGCTGAGGCCCGGCGCGAGCCAGGCTCCCGCCTCCCGAGCCGTCTGCAAGACTCTGGATGCCGGGCCCGTCAGCGGCTTCCTGGGCGGGGAAACCGGGCTCGTCACGATGGAGGGGGTAGGGGTAACCACGCCTCCGTCTGACGACTTCCCAGTGCTTCCCGCCTCTTGGAGCCGCCTACCTGGGCTCGAACCGGCTTTGCTGGTCCTCTGGTCGTGGGACATTTTCCCCAGCGTCTGGACAACGAAAATGGTGGCTAGTGTGGTGGACGAGTCCCATCCGGCTGCTTCTGGGACCCCCCGGAGGCGACGGGCCCACTCCCAAAAGCACATCTGCCCTCCTCGGGGTTCCATAGTCAGCTGAGGCCCGGCGGCGAGCCAGGCTCCCGCCTCCCCGAGCCGTCTGCAAGACTCTGGATGCCGGGCCCGCCAGCGGCTTCCTGGGCGGGAAACCGGGCTAGTCACGATGGAGGGGGAGGGGTAACCACGCCTCCGTCTGACGACTTCCCCAGTGCTTCCCGCCTCTTGGAGCCGCCTACCTGGGCTCGAACCGGCTTTGCTGGTCCTTCTGGTCGTGGGACATTTTCCCAGCGTCTGGACAACGAAAATGGTGGCTAGTGTGGTGGGCCGAGTCCCATCCGGCTGCTTCTGGGACCCCCGGGGCGGCGGGCCCCACTCCCAAAGCCCATCTGCCCTCCTCGGGGTTCCATAGTCAGCTGAGGCCCGGCGCGAGCCAGGCTCCCGCCTCCCGAGCCGTCTGCAAGACTCTGGATGCCGGGCCCGTCAGCGGCTTCCCTGGGCGAAAGCCCGGGCTCAGTCACGATGGAGGGGGTAGGGGGTAACCACGCCTCCGTCTGACGACTTCCCAGTGCTTCCCGCCTCTTGGAGCCGCCTACCTGGGCTCGGAACCGGCCTTGCTGGTCCTCTGGTCGGTGGGACATTTTCCCAGCGTCTGGACAACGAAAATGGTGGCTAGTGTGGTGGGCCGAGTCCCATCCGGCTGCTTCTGGGGACCCCCGAGGCGACGGGCCCACTCCCAAAGCCCATCTGCCCTCCTCGGGGTTCCATAGTCAGCTGAGGCCCGGCGCGAGCCAGGCTCCCGCCTCCCGAGCCGTCTGCAAGACTCTGGATGCCGGGCCCGTCAGCGGCTTCCTGGGCGGGAAACCGGGCTAGTCACGATGGAGGGGGTAGGGGTAACCACGCCTCCGTCTGATGACTTCCCAGTGCTTCCCGCCTCTTGGAGCCACCTACCTGGGCTCGAACCGGCTTTGCTGGTCCTCTGGTCGTGGGACATTTTCCCAGCGTCGGACAACGAAAATGGTGGCCAGTGTGGTGGACGAGTCCCATCCGGCTGCTTCTGGGGATACCCGGAGGCGACGGGCCCCCTCCCAAAGCCCATCTGCCCTCCTCGGGGTTCCATAGTCAGCTGAGGCCCGGGCGCGAGCCAGGCTCCCGCCTCCTGAGCCGTCTGCAAGACCTCTGGATGCCGGGCCGTCAGCGGCTTCCCTGGGCGGGAAACCGGGCTAGTCACGATGGAGGGGTAGGGGTAACCCACGCCTCCGTCTGACAACTTCCCAGTGCTTCCCGCCTCTTGGAGCTGCCCTACCTGGGCTCGAACCGGCTTTGCTGGTCCTCTGGTCGTGGGACATTTTCCCAGCGTCTGGACAACGAAAATGGTGGCTAGTGTGGTGGGCGAGTCCCATCCGGCTGCTTCTGGGACCCCCGGAGGCGACGGGCCCTCTATTTTTATTTTTAAATGTGGTAAAATGCACACAAGTTTACCATTTCAACCATTTCTAAGGGTAGAAATGGTACCACCATACTGTATGTAAGTACACCACACTGTTGTGTAACCGATTACCAGAGCTTTTTTTTTTTTTTTTTTTTTGCTTTTTTCGTCACACCTGGCAATCCTCAGGGGGTTACTCCTGGCTCTGCACTCAGGAATCACTCCTGGCGATGCTCAGGGGACCATATGGGATGCCAGGGATCGAACCGGGCCAGCAGAGGCCGGCCGCGTGCAAGGCAAACACCCTACCCGCTTGGCTATCGCTCCGGCCCCTACCAGAGCTTTTTAACCTAACAGTGCAAATCTCTGTCCCCACTCAGCAGCTCCTCATTCCCTCCATCTTCCCCATCTCCTTTCTGTCCGCCTAATGGTAACCACCGTTATAGTCTCTGCTTCTCTCCCTTTGACTGTTTTGATATTTCATCTAAGCAAAGTCATGCTGTTACTGACTAATTTCATTGAGCACAACATCTTCCAAACTCTTTTAGGCTCTAGCATGTGTCATGGTTTCTGCTCTGAAAGGCTCAATACTATTCTGACCATCTGTACATACTGCATTTTATTTATTTGTTCCTCCACCAAAACATGTGTGTTGCTGTGTACTTAGGCTTTTGTGAGTAATGCAGCTGTGAACTTGTGTGATACAATGTAGCTGTTGCAGCTCCAGTATCACCAGGAAGGGGAGGAGAGCAGCCTCACTCTGTGGGCCTTTAGACATTTATTTAATTTATTTTTTTTATTTTTAGCAACTGCCATATTGTTGTCGTAAGCACGACCTTACATTCCTACCAAGCAGTACACAAGGATTCGATTTCTTCACCACCTCACCAACACTTAACTATTTTCTATTGAAAGTCATTTTTTAAAAACTAGCCGTAGCATTTCTTCGGCCGGAGCAATAGTATAGTGGGTAGGGCGTTTGCCTTGCACGTGACTGACTTGGGTTTGATCCTTGGCATCCCACATGGTCCCCCCTGAGCACAGCCAGGAGTAATTCCTGAGCAAAGAGCCAAAAAAAAAAAAAAAAAACCAACAAAAAAAAACCCAACAAAACCCCCCAGAAAAACAAAATGAGCAGTAGCATTTCTACTAGGAATAAGTTAATTACTCTTATGGACTGAGTGTGATCAACCCAAATACATAACCCTAATCCCAATGTGTTGCATCTGTCCTGGATTGCCTCCTGCAGGTCACTTCATAGATAGGGGGTAGTCTGAATGTGGCAGTCTTATCTGACCATGTATTCTGTACTGGCTGGTATAAATATTCTCTCATGCTACCACAATCATCGTGGGACTAGCTAGATCTTACCAGCATATTTGCCTGGCCACGTTGTATCTCTAAGTAATTAGACCAGAGAGAAATGCTGTTTGCCTCCAAGCAAGCAAGCATGGCTCCCTGATAACTCAAAGGCAACTAAAATACAAAACTACCGTGAAGTAGACCGAGACTCTTGTGAAGGCTTGGAGAAATATTTAACTGGCATTAGTATTAGTCTTTGGTACAGAGATATGCCATCTCAGAAACCCCCTTCTCTACCCTAGAAAGGCAATTCCAGGCAGATCTTGGCTCAAGACATTAGGTGAGGTGCTGGGAGAAATTACCTGAGGGCATTTGACTTTTCCTGCCAGGGGAAGTTACATTTAGCTTATAGCTTCTCCCAGCCCTGCTAGGAGGCTCTAATTAGCTCTGGGTCCTTGTAAACAAGCAGATGGGCTCCTGAAGTTGCTACATTCTATAGAGCTATTTTCCTGTTTTCATCTCTAGATAGCCCAGCCCAGAATGGGCTGGTCTGGGGAGTTTGGGAGGATTTCTAGCTATAAAATAAGCTGCAAGAAAGAAGCTCTCTCTCTCTCTTTTTTCCCCCTTTTGCCATTTCAGCTTCCCTTGGTGTTGTGCTTCTCCGTCCTCTCCATTCTCTGTTGGGCCTCAACACGTGGTGGCAGCCATCTTGGCCTATACCTGGCTGGGGCCTAGTTGGGAACCCAGAGTCCAGAGGTTTTCCCTGCTCTTGGATTGTATATTGGAACTTGTGATAGTAAAGCCCTTTTTAAAACTGCATTGGATTCCTGAGTCTTCATCCATTCCCGCCGGCTTCAGAGGTAGAAAGTTCCCTCAGAGGTAGAAGGTACAGTACTCGCTTCCTGGCACTGTCGGGGACCCCTGCGGTGCTCCCGACACCAATGCAATAGTCTTTGGGAGGAAGTCAGGCCTTGAGGGTGGGAGCCTTATGAATGGAGTTAGTGGCCTTGAAGAAGAAAGCAGAGCTATTGTTCACCAGGAGAAAGTGGTGGTCTGCAGCCAGAAAAAGGGCTCTTGCTGGATCCTGACTCTCCTGGTGCCCTGATCTGGAACTTTGAGTCTTCAGTACGTGAGAAATGGTTTCCATAAGCCATCTACTACAGTATTTTGTCATGGTGGCCCAAGAGAAGCAAGACAATACCTTATTGTGGCTTTGATTTGCATTTCCTTAATGATTAGTGATGATGAACATCTTCTCTTATGCTTGTTGGTCATTTATAGGCCCCAACCCCACTCTTACTTTCCCCTACTATTGCTTCATATTGCTATGGCTACTCAGAAGTCAAGTATTATGAAGATTTGTTTGCTAACAGGATACTTGTGTATTTTTTCTTGTATTATGTGGCATTCAGCATATCTCTAATGTGTGCTGCCAATGAAGTTATAATGATGTAGGAAGCCAGAGGAATAGCATTGTAGTTTTGAACTCCTGCTTTGCAAGTGGATGGTTATAAGTTCAAACCCCTGCTGTCCCACATGCATACTATTCAGAGTCCTGGCAGTACAGCTGTTTGAGCCTGGTAGCCCTGCTGCCTGCAATTCCTGGTGCCACAGGTGATTTCTCGCTGGACTGTTTGTGTGTGTGTGTGTGTGTGTGTGTGTGTGTATCTATCCCCCTCCCCAAGAATGGAGTGAGACTCCCAGCAAGCCCTGCAACTAAAAGAAATGTGTGAGCATCATCGCCAGGAAGTGTGGCTACTGGTGTGGCTGTGTGAGCTCTACAGGGACCTCAGGGGAAAGAAATGTGTGAGCATCATTGCCAGGAAGTGTGGCTACTGGTGTGGCTGTGTGAGCTCTACAGGGACCTCAGGGGAGCACCGCAGTCATCATTTATTGCCTCGAATATGAACGTGAGCTCTGGGAGTGCATGCGCATTTGGATAAAGGCGTGTAAGCATTTGTAAGTATCACGGATTGAATGTGCAGCCTCTGGTGGAGCACTGTAGCCCGGCATGTGTGCATAACATCGACAAGGAATAGAGGGAGTGGGGCAGGCATCAAACAGGTAACTCTGGGCTGGAGAGGTAGAACAGTGGGTAGGTGCTTGTTCTGCATACTGGCAAAATCCCTGAGCACTGCTAGGTGTGGCCCCCAAAACAAAAACCAAGCAAACAACTATTAAAAAATAATGAAAAATAAAGCTGACAGTGACATAGGTGGGAAGACTCAGCTTCATTTCTATGTTTTATTGCTTGTTTTTATGTACTTTTTATTAAAAATTTTTAAATGACTTGTACTGAGGCCTCTGGAGTTGCAATGTAGGTCATCCTTTTCATGCAGACATCATTCTGACACCAGCTCCATCAGCAGACAGCCACTTCCCTCTCCCATACCCAAAGGGCCCCTCCCAGGTAAGCTCAGTTCTATAGACAAAATCTCCAGTTATGATGATTGTTTTTAGCAACTTGTTTTAGTTATTCTTGTTTTTGGCCATTTGTTGTTTTATTACTATATTTCTTTATGTTCCACACCTGGAGAAATCTTTCTTTTAATTGTGGAAATGGTGACACACACATACATATATAGATGATTAAAGCTGAACACCTGAA
Source organism: Cryptotis parvus (assembly GCA_021461705.1). Classification (NCBI taxonomy): domain Eukaryota; kingdom Metazoa; phylum Chordata; class Mammalia; order Eulipotyphla; family Soricidae; genus Cryptotis; species Cryptotis parvus. The sequence goes on from JAJIBD010027425.1 coordinate 13,430, forward strand.
TGCCGCAAAATTGTAAATCAGTAGCAAGTAATACATTTTTTCCAAAATCATTTGATTTTTTGCAGGTTAAAAATTTTTTGCACTTAAAAAATTAATAGTATGAATAGTTATAATCTCATACATTAAAATGTATTTATAGTAGATAAATCCTACATATATACAATTCAGTATGAGTAAGGAGAGGAGAATCAAAAAATCTTAAGGGAAAATCTGAATAGGACTATAAAAATATAAAGGTTTCCTTTACCCTAATTCTTTCATATCTGCATTAATAAGTAAAAAGGATCATAAAAAATCTCAAGAGATATGGAAAATTACCTGGATAATTTATAGAATGGTAAATGTAACTATGCCTGAGAACTGATGACTGAATAAGGAAACCTTGGTACAGCTACACAATGGAATACTTGCAGCTGTTAGGAAAAATGAAGCTATGAAATTTGCCTATAAATGGATGGACATGGAAAGGATCATGTTGAGTGAAATTAGTCAGAAGGAAAGAGAGAGATATAGAATGACTGCATTTATTTGCATGGCATATATATATATATATATATATATATATATGTATATATATACATACATATTATGACAACAAAATCCAATGTCAGGCGAAATGTGGATCAGGAGGTCTTACCAAAAGTGGAAATTACACGTAAATGTGTGGGAGTCAGAGGTTAGGTAAAACAGAGAAGGAAACATGTGTGACTTAATGTCGAAAGGGCTAATACCAACCTAGAACTGAGCATTAAATATAGGCAAAAAAATGCACATGATGACCTCTAAGTGTATGTAGTGCAATCCACAATGTATAAGAGAAGGAAAAGAGAGAGAGGGAGAGAGAAAAGAGATAAAGAACCCGCCATTTAGGCAGGCTATGGGAGGGGGTAGGGAATTTGGGACATTGGTGGTGGGAAATGGGCACTGGTGGAGGCGGGGTGCTGGAACACTATGTGACTGAAATCTCTAAACATGAACAACGAGGTGGCTCCCAGAAGCGGGAATCACTGGGAATTCGTCAGATGGAGTCAGGGTTCGGCCATTCCCTCTCCATTTTGTCCAGCCTGGTGGCCCCGCCCAGGAGCCATCAGCCAGAGTATGAAGAGGCTCACAAGTGGCTGGGGAGGCTGGAACTCGGCTCGCCCGGGCCCAGCTGAATATGGGACCCCCCAGGAGGGCAGATGGGTTTTGGGAGTGGGCCCGTCACCTCTGGGGGTCCCGGAAGCAGCCGGATGAGACTCCGCCCATCACACTAGCCACCATTTTTGCTGTCCGGATGCTGGGAAACTGCCTCACGACCAGATTAACAGAGCAAAACCAGTTTGAGCACAGGTAGCGCGGCCACTTGCGGCCGCTCGGTCCATCAAAATAGTGGAAACAGTGATGTCTTTTAATGCACTGCATTCCCGAAGAGCAGGAAAGTTTGGCGGGAGGGAGAGATAAAGAGGAGAGAAATGACATACAGAACCCGCCAAGTAGGTGAGGGGTGTGGGAGGGGGAGGGAGGTGGGGACATTGGTGATGGGAGATGGGTTTGGGTGGAGGGATGGGTGTTGGAACACTGTAGAACCAAAACTCTACATGAGCATCTTTCAATTGTGTGTTTAAAATGGTGTAATAATATTTTTTTGGGGGGAATAATAAAATAAAATTAAATTAAAAAAACATGAACAACCTTGTAATTGTATATCTCACGGTGGTATAATAAAAAATGGTAAATATAACTAAAGTATTATTGAAAATAAATCTCTTAGCAAGCTAGGAATAAGCGCTTCTTAAGTTGATAGATGGCAACCATAGCACCATACTTAGTGTCAAAATGCTGAGTTTATCTAATTTTTCATTTGTTTGTTTTTGGGTCTTACCTAGCTGTTCTCAGGACTTATACCTGTGCTCAGGTATCACTCCTGGTGGAGCTTGTAAGACCATTTGAATCTTCTGGGCTTTCCTTTGTAAGTAAGTTCTTTTTGATTTCACTACTTTCCACATTCTTGTCATACTTATTATAATTTGGAACACTAAATATTGAAAAAAAATATTGAGGGGTCAGAGGGACAGAACAAGGGTAAGACTATTTCCTTGCATGTAGCCAACCTGAGTTTATTCCCTGGCATCCCTTATGGTCCCCTGTGCCCTGCCAGGAGATCCCTGAGCACAGAATGAGGAGTAAGCCCTCAACACCACTTGGTGTTGCCCAATTAAAAAATGAGTTAAGAATAAAATTGCTTGATTGCTTGTGTTCTTAATGATTTAAAAAAATAACTTGTGAGCCGCTAGTCTGGAACTGAGTATTGGAAGTAAGTAAAAGGATATATGTGATAAAAAACAAATGAAAGAAAAGAAAAAACTGTGAACATAGCTAATCTCCACCACAGGGGGGTCAGACTCTGTACAGATAATTTCCTGTCCATCATATCCCAGGACAGTTCTTGGAGGTACTGGAGGAAGCAGCAAAGTTGTGATTATAACGAGGAGGGGTAGGGAGGAGTGTGTGGGAAGGAGGAGGTAAGGAGAAGCTGGATGTAAAGGAATTGGGGTCGTGAACAAGGAGAAGAGGTTGGAGTCACCTTTCAGGATGGATCCTCCAAGTGGGGGGCTGGAATGGGATGTTCATGATTTGCTTTGTTAGATGAGGGTCAAATATTGCAATCTTCTTGCCTAAGATTTGCTTACTGTCATAGGTTCCATTTCTCTGGAATCACACACTGGAACAAACTATTTTGTGTTTGGGCCACATGTGGCGCTCAGGACTTATGTCTAGCGTTGTGCTAAGGAAATACTCTGGAGGTGCTCAGGGGTGTGGGGGAAACGCTGAGGCGCCTCGCACAAAATCCCAGAGCAGGGTCAGGGATCCCCTTCTGTTCCAGGGCATTGGTGGCCAGCAGACGGAGAAAGACGCAAAGAATCTGGTGCAGTTTCAAAATGCTTTACTTAACACAGGTTCTGGCATACAAATCAGCAATAGGAAAAATTCCAAACTTAGCGTTCCTGGCTGGGCCCCAGCCACGTGTAGACCAAGATGGTTGCCACCCGTGTTAAGGGCCTGTAGAGAGGAGATCTTGAAGCGGCGCTAGCAGAAAAGTGGGAAAAAGAGAGCATCCCTGTAACCCAGACCTCCCACTCCTACAGAAAGCCATCAGGGTCAAATGCCCTCAGGTAATTTCTCCCAGGACCTCACCTAGGCCCTTTGAGATGTTAATGTTGCCTAGCCAAGACCTGCCTTGGAAGTGCCTCTGCAGGGTAGAGAGAAGGAGTTTCTGAGATAAACTGTATCTCAGAATACAAAGGCATGCATCTGTACCAAAGAATATTCTATAGCCAGTTAAATATTTCTCCAAGCCTGCACAAGAGTCCCGTCTTTACTTCATATTACTGTATATTAGCTTTGAGTTATCAGAGAGCCATGCTTGCTTGCTTGGAGGCAAACAGCATTTCTCTCTCTTCTAATTAGAGATCCAACATGGCCAGGCAAATATACTGGTAAGATCTAGCTAGTTCCACGATGATTGTGGCAGCATGAGAGAATATTTGTACCAGCCAGTATAGAATACATGGTCAGATAAACTGCCACATTCAAACTGTCCTCCTATCTACAAAGTGACCTGCAGGAGGCAACTTCAGGCCAGATGCACACTCAGGGGACTATATGGGGTGCTAGGGATCAACCCAGGTCGGCTGTATGCAATGCAGGCACCCTCCTCACTGAAATGAAGAGGATTTCAAGGCAAGTAGTCTGTGAGGGAGATTGCTGAGGCAGCAACTGTCTGAGAGGGGAGAAGGAGGAGAGGTGGAAGAAGCTGCTTTAGGGGTTGAGAGGCTGCTGCTATGGGCACCCAGGCTTCAAGCCCCCTAGGGAGTTCTGGAAGACCAGGAAGACCCAGTCTCAAAGTTCCCCCTTCAATGGTGAGGAAACTGAGCTTGTGTCTCTTGTGTCATTGCTGACAGCTACTCCTGGGGGCCTTGGCACAAAGGAGTGCTGGGCTCCAGCAGGAGGGCTTGGCGGCAGGTGAGTGAAGGGGGTCGCTGATCCTCATTCAGCCTCATCCCGGGGCCCAGGGGTGTAACTGGTGGAGTGTCTGCCTTGTGCACGTGGCCCGGTGTTTGATCCCCAGCACCACTGCTTGTCACATCAAGTGTCACAGGACGAAGGTAGTGAAGGGGATGTGGGGGAAGAGTTTACTGAAAAACAACAATGAAAACCCAACAGACCTAAACTGAAGAGATAGTAGAAGGGTAAGTACAAGTTGCTTTGCATGCAGCCAACTCCAGTTCAAGCCTCAGCGACCTGTAGCTCCCAGGACCCAGCTGGGGATTACTCCTGAGCAGAGCCAATACCAAGTGTGGCCCAAACACTGAAAAAAAAAAAGGGAAAAAGTCCTAATTAAAAAAACCTCTACTGTAATTACATTTTTTTGCTACTGCTTACCTGTATTATTTATCACTTTATGATCATATTTTGCTGCTTTAAAATGAGCTTCCATTTTATTTATGATTTTGGCTGGTTCGGCAGTACTAGGTGCTTCTCCCAAGTTGGCGTTGGGGGTTGCTCCCAGCAGTGCTCAGGGCACTGTGCTGGATTAGGGAGGTCTGGCCTGGGAAATGCTTCCAGCCTTCTGAGCTGTCTCCGTGCACACCCTCCCCACACTTTAACACTTACAAAACCAGAACCTCACTTACATCCCACAGGACAGCTTTCATTTGCTTTCGGCCAGCTGGTGGTTGTGACACTTTCCTTTGCTGGGCATGAACCATTCTGGCTATGTTCTTAGTGGCTCTGACAACCACAATCTCCTGCTGTTTATAGTCAAGTTATTTAAGGGACAGGGGAGGGGGCTCTGTGAGCTGGAGAACATGTTTCACATGCAGGAGCCTGGGTCTGATCTTGGCACCACTGGCTCCCCAAGGCCCCAGTACAGAGCTGGGAGGAGCCCCAGAGCACTGCTAGGTGTGACCCAAGAAAATGATTATTCTGCAGAACAGGTAACCATTTAGAAGAAAATTTTGCAGATAACAAAAGGCTCTTATGAATTAATTTAAACTATATGAAATCATCTTTTTTTTTCACAAACTAGTATCTCAGCACTTTCATTTGGTTTCTCTTGTATGAGAAGTGAATCGTTAACAGCTTTTGAGTGGGATGGGACTCCCAAACTGTCTCAGGTGTACAGAGGTCCTCTCTTGGATACTCATGTGGCTGTATGGGCGTGAAGATTCATGACTTGGTTGGTATGGTACGCCTGGAATGCTGGGGTGAGGGTTGGGGGTGCTAACTTGGCCTCACATGCACCCACCATGCACTCCAGAGCTGCCTCCAGGCTCAACACTGCTGTGTGCATGTGTCTGTGTACTTGGCCTCACATGTACCCACCATGCACTCCAGAGCTGCCTCCAGGCTCAACACTGCTGTGTGCATGTGTCTGTGCCTTGGCCTCACATGTACCCACCATGCACTCCAGAGCTGCCTCCAGGCTCAGCACTGTTGTGTGCATGTGTCTGTGTTAAAAAATAATCCAGGGCTGGAGTGGTAGCACAGCTGGGAGGGAGTTTGCCTTGCACGTGGCCAACCTGTGTTCTATCCCCAGCATCCTACATGGTCCCTGAGCACCACCAGGAGTAACCCCTGATCATCGCTGGGTGTGACCCCAAAAGTAAATATAAATGAATATTTAAAAAAATTCAAACAAGCCGAATCATGAATGTGAAAAATAATCTTAGAAATAGTCTTAGCTAATGTACTTTACTTATACTTTCTTTTTCGTTGCATGTGACAAAGATAAAAGTTCTTTTTTTTTTTTGGGCCACACCTTGCAGTGTTTATTACTTAGTACTGACTTTGTCCAGGGATTACTCCTGGAGGGCCCTGGGGCCAGACGGGGTGCTGGGGATCAACCTGGATCAGCCGCAAGCAGGGCAAGGGCCCTATCCACTATACTATTACACCAACCCCGACAAGGATGGATTTTAAAAATTCAAGTAAGTAAAAAAGCGCTTTCAAAAACATAAAATAAAATTTGTGTGCAATGAAAAGTTGTCATAGCTTAATAAATTGTTTTCCTAAGATTCTCAAATAATGGAATATTTTTATACTCCCCCAAAAAGCCTCAGATGGGGGATGCAATTTTCCACATGAATTGCAGATACAGAGGGTTAATTACAATTCTCAGTTGCGCCACATTTTCTTTCTTTCTTTCTTTCTTTCTTTCTTTCTTTCTTTCTTTCTTTCTTTCTTTCTTTCTTTCTTTCTTTCTTTCTTTCTTTCTTTCTTTCTTTCTTTCTTTCTTTCTTTCTTTCTTTCTTTCTTTCTTTCTTTTTCTTTCTTTCTTTCTTTCTTTTTCTTTCTTTCTCTCTCTCTCTTCCTCCCTCTCCTCCCTCTCTCTCTTCCTCCCTCCCTCTCTCTCTCTTTCTTTCTTTCTTTCTTTCTTTCTTTCTTTCTTTCTTTCTTTCTTTCTTTTCTTTCTTTCTTTCTTTCTTTCTTTCTTTCTTTCTTTCTTTCTCTTTCTTTCTTTCTTTCTTTCTTTCTTTCTTCTTTCCTTTCCTTCCCTTTCCTTTTCCTTCTCCCTCCCTCCCTCCCTCCCTCCCTCCCTCCTCCCTCCCTCCCTCCTCCCTCCCTCCCTCCCTTCCTCCCTTCCTCCCTTCCTCCCTTCCTTCCTCCTTCCTCCCTTCCTCCTTCCTCCCTTCCTCCCTTCCTCCCTTCCTCCTTCCTCCTTCCTCCCTTCCTCCCTTCCTCCTTCCTCCCTTCCTCCTTCCTCCCTTCCTCCTTCCTCCCTTCCTCCCTTCCTCCTTCCTCCCTTCCTCCCTTCCTCCTTCCTCCCTTCCTCCCTTCCTCCTTCCTCCCTTCCTCCTTCCTCCCTTCCTCCCTTCCTCCCTTCCTCCTTCCTCCTTCCTCCTTCCTTCCTTCCTTCCTTCCTTCCTTCCTTCCTTCCTTCCTTCCTTCCTTCCTTCCTTCCTTCTTCCTTCCTTCCTTCCTTCCTTCCTTCCTTCCTTCCTTCCTTCCTTCCTTCCTTCCTTCCTTCCTTCCTTCCTTCCTTCCTTCCTTCCCTTCCTTCCTTCCTTCCTTCCTTCCTTCCTTCCTTCCTTCCTTCCTTCCTTCCTTCCTTCCTTCCTTCCTTCCTTCCTTCCTTCCTTCCTTCCTTCCTTCCTTCCTTCCTTCCTTCCTTCCTTCCTTCCTTCCTTCCTTCCTTCCTTCCTTCCTTCCTTCCTTCCTTCCTTCCTTCCTTCCTTCCTTCCTTCCTTCCTTCCTTCCTTCCTTATCACACCCAGTGCTGAGGACAAAGTAAGGTGCTGAAAACGAGCCAGTCAGCCTCACAACAAGGCAAGCCCTTCTCCATTATATTCTCCTCCGTGGCTCCAGCCTCCCTCATGCCACTTTCCCATCAATGGTTTGTGTAAGTCCCTCTTGTTTTATGGCCCCAAATCTTTTTTTGTTTTCAATCTCCCACTTCTATCAGGTCACTTGAAGATATTTCTTCTTGTCTTCCCCCATTTTCTTTTCTTTTTTTTCACTCTAGCTGTAGTGACTTGTTGAACAGGAATCCCTAATTTGAGTCTGATTGAGTTGATTTTCCTGTTATTGTTGCCAGATCTCCTGTTTGAAGTATCAGCTGAAGGAGTCTCTGGAGTCACAGTTTTTTCTCTCCTGTTTTCTGTCTTCTGTTGACTTTATACTTTTACCTTTCCTATCTAGGTTTAAATTCAGCTGAGTCCGCCTTTTTTGTCCGCCTTTGTCCGCCTTTGTGTGAGGCAGGGACTGAACTTTGCTTTTTCTCCCTATAGCAAGTTTCCCTGCTCCACTTTCTTGAGCAGTGGCCGACCCCAGTTAGAGGTGGGAAAAGTTCACTCCCCAACACACCTGGGTCCCTGAGCATCATCATGTGGCCTGAGCCCTCAGTCATCCTTTACCAATCTTGCAAGAGACCACATATATTAAATTCTTCGTTTGAACATTTGAATAAGGCAATTAGTATTTAAGAAACCTTAAAATAATCAGCAAAACCTCTCCTCACAAAAGACTTTACCTTTAATATTTTTTAGGTGGAGTTTGAAAGTTCTTTATTTTACAACTTTCACCAGGTAACAGAAAAAGAGTGACTGCAGGGCCAAAGAGATGCTCCCTTGCACAGGGCAGACCTGGCTTGATAGAACATTGAAGCTGGAACTTTTTCCACTTGGAGAGATGCCACTGAAGCGCCGTGATTGTAAGAGCTGGGTAGCAATGCAACCCAAACAGACACACTGCCCCACTAGACAGAGTCAGACCCCCACGTGTGCGAAGCCCAACATGACACAGTGTCTCCTCTAAAGGGGAGGAGTGTGGGCACATTGGTGGTGGGAATGGGGCACTGGTGGAGGGATGGGTGCTGGAACACTGTATGATAGAGACCCAATTATGAACATCTTTGTAACTGTATATCTAATGGTGGTATAATAAAAATTAAAAATATGAATTGTATTTAAAATAAACATACATTTTATTTATAGAATATATGCTTGTAGAATATAAATATGTGTGCATTTAACACTGGTATTTCCCATCTTTTGAATGCTTATTTACAACCTTTGCCCATATATTAATCATTTATTTGATTTAAAATTAAAAAGGCTATCATTAACTTTGGGAAACACCTGGCAAGGTGCAGGGCTTACTCCTGGCTCTGTGCTCAGGGATTCACTTCTGGGGCTTGGAGACCTTGGTGGTATTGGGAATCAAACCTGGATTGGCCACATGCATGGCTAGTGCCCAGCTAACTGTCCTGTCTTTCTTTGCCCCTAAATTATTATTAAGTTATTTGTTGCCTTACTGGGGGTGGGTGTCTAATGGGGCTGACTGCGTGCAAGGTAGTGCCTTATTCCCTGTACTAATTGTCTGGCTCTGTTTCTATGTAACTATATCTGATGCTATCATAATGGAATTTTTTTTGCTCCAATGTTTCTTCCAAAATCATGTTTCTGAAGTCTGAAATGCATTTTAAGGAAAGAAACTATGCAGTTCATACCAATTCAAGTTCTAAAGTATGTCTATTGAGGCTATTAAAAGATAACATATTGGAAGTTCTATAAATAAATAAATAAGTGATGTGTAGCAGTGGCATAATGACTGAAGAGAATTTAAATGTAACTCAACCTGTTTTTAGATGACAAACATTTAGCTCTGGCTGCATGTAATATGCATCTAGACATTTCTTTTTTAAGGGCAACAGTTAACAGATTCCAGAGGCTTTTCCTTTGTTCTGGATTAGTTGTAAATGGATCCAGCAAAAGTATTGATTTGTCCTGCAGGCACAATAAAGCACAATTACATCTTTAGAAAGACATTTATTGCCCTAATTCACTAGGACCAATGGTTTATAAATGAGGCGTTCCCTCCAAAGCTAGCTTTATAACCAGATCTTGTTTGGTCAGGAACTCTAAAGATCATCTAGTTCTAGTCCAATCTCATCCGTAGTAGAGGACACTGCAGCCAGAAGAATGAAGTAACTTTTCAGGATAATGAATATCAGTCAGGTTGTTATTGTCATTCTTGATGGTTGGGCCAGGTAGATCCCTAGGGGGCAGAGGAAGACTAGCACCCAAGGCATTGTCTCAAAGTCCTTAAATTGTAGGTATAATAATGATCTCTCTAAAGATTTCTACTGTCCTCAAAAAATAATATTTTGTGGGCAATACTCACTTCTGGATACTTTTCCTTCTTTTCTTGGAGAGTCCAGTGCAGTTGACTGTTTGCCATGTGGCACCAAAGTCCTTACTTTCAAATGTCCATGTTTATGTGCATTTGGACACTTTTGAGTGAGAGGACAAGGCCAAGAGAAGTGAGTCATGAGAATTGTTGGGAGAACACAGAAGGGACTATTTCATACATTTATGTTGAATCGATCCTGCTTGGACAATCAAATGACTACTTAATTTCAATAATATAGTTATCCTACTAGAATGTTCTTGGGCTTTTTGATTCAAAGTAAATTCTAATAGATACACATATTAAGTTCAAGCAGCTAATAGGAACACAAGGAGGTGGGAAAAGCAGGCAGTCATGTTTTCAGAAAAGAAAAGAAATTTGTAGGCATATAATTCATCAGAGGTATAGGTAAATTTGCACAAGAATTTTATGTTGTATGTTGAGTTCCTCATAAATTGTCTGTACTTTCTCAAAATTTTGTGGGAAATTTTCAAGTTGATATGATATGGGGTAAAATAATACCCTGCTAATTCATTTATATCTCTTGTATCTGATGCTTGCTTTCAGCCTCTGCTATTACATCTGTATTTTAATCATTTTGTCACCTCTTGCTTAGAAATTTCAATAGTTTTTTTTTCATTAGTCTCACCTCTTTTTCTATTTTCTAAACTTGATATTTTATTTTATGTTTTTTTTAACATTATTTTGGCATTTGGAGACATATCCAGTGATTTCTGGTTGTTTACTCTAAAGATTTGCACTTATAAAAAATCTTATACTGGGATCTACAGACATACTATAGGGGTTAAGTCGCTTGCCTAGCACATGACTGACTGCTCCATCCGTTACACCACATATGGTCCCTGAGCACTACTAGGAGTGATCCCTGAGCACAGAGCAAGGATTAACCCTGGGAACCACTTGGTGTGGCCTGGTACAAAACAAATAAAAAATGCAAATCTTATTTCACTGTTTCCTCATTGAGAACCTTTCAGGGCTTCCCAACTGCATTTGGGACAAAGTTCAAAATTCTTAATCAGGGAAGCAAAGGTTTGACCCCTGGCTTCCTCTCCACCGTCTCTCCCTTAGCTCTGCTGGTTCAACTTCTTCCTTCGTTTCTACTTTTTTCATTCATACTTCTTCCTACATTAAAATAGGAACAAATGGCCAGGGGATGTGACTCCAGTCATAAAACACATGCCTGGCATACATGGACCCTGGATGTGATCACCCCCTCCCCCACACACACACTCCAGCAGCAATGCTGTGTAAGACACTAACAACCACATTAAAAAATAGTAACACAATAGTAACAAAGATTTCTCTGAGAGTATAGGAGAATCATTATCACAGAGGCTCAGAAGAGAAAGGCAGAAGCCTTGCTCCCCCGGCCCTCCTGACTGCATGTCAGGGTGGGGAGGGGCGCTGGGGGCAGAGGTCAGGGCACATGCTTCCTGAAACCCATGCAGACGTGGCTTTCCAGAACATTCCTTTCCTGTGCTGGGCTGGCATTTCTGCACTTGCACAGCTGACCCCACTGCACATATGAATTTATTTTTCCTGAATTCATCTTGTCCCCCAAAATTTTAGGGCCAAGAGGCGCTCACATTTTCCAAATCAATCTTTACCCTTTATGTTTCCCAGATATGTTCTTGAGGAACATGTGAAGTTTGGTTTGTTGCACACCAGGTGACCGTGCAGGGCCAGGCCAATTCTCCTGTGATTGCTACTGGGGGGTGGCTGCTCTTGTGAACTGAACCCCCCAATGAGGCCAGTGAGCTGGTAATGAGGAAGCTTATTTAAAACACATCTATCTATCTATCTATCTATCTATCTATCTATCTATCTATCTATCTATCT
>JAJIBD010027426.1:0-60413 GCA_021461705.1 Cryptotis parvus
TGTTGTGTTGTGTGATGTCATGGTCCAAGTATTCCATAAGTTCTCAATAGACAGGATGACTGAAAGCACGAAAAACTCAAAATCAGCTAATTTATCCAATCTGAAGGAGGTATTGATGGATCTTCCAGGATGGGATAGGTGCATTTGAATGAACATGACCCCAAATCATTCATCGGTCTAGCATACCTATAATGACAATCAAAGCCACAGGTTAAAATTATACTAATATTCTACTATATCCCACCACTGCCTCGGGCTTGGAGGGTGTCTTCTGAGAAGTCTGCTGAAAGTCGAATGGATGCTCCTTTGTACACAATTTCCTTCTTTGATCTTGCTGCCTGAAGAATTATGTCTCTGTCTATGGCATCCATTACTTTGACTAGGATGTGTCTTGGGGTCTTTCTATTGGGGTCTCTTCTTGCTGGTACGCTTGGTCGGGCTTTCTTGGATCTGGAAGCCTTCATCCTTTAACTCGGGAACTCTTTCAGCCAGGATGTTTTTAACTGTTTTAATTTCCCTTGGGGTTACTTTCCTGTCCCTCTGGGACTCCATGATTCTTATGTTGTTCCGCCTGGCTTCATCCCATTGTTCTCAGTTCTGTTGCTGATCCATTTTCCGATCTTTTCCATCTTATGTAGTTCTCTGAGTGCTTTCTGCAGGTCATCTTCAGTCTCACTGATTCTCTCTTCCGCTGCTGTCATCCTACTGTTGAGAGCCCCGATTGTGTTTTTCATTTCATCTACTGAGTTTTTAAGTGGTAATATTTCTCTTTGCATGGTTCTCATTTCTGCTCTCATTTCCCTCCGTAGTTTATTGACTGCCCTTTCAACTGCTTCCTTTATGTTCTCCTGTATTTTATTGGACATCTGCTCAATTTTTTTTGTTGAGCTCCCTTAAACATCCTACCAATTTCCTCTCTAATTTCATTGTCAGAGTGATCATGCATATCTGTATTCTTTTTGATTCTTCACGGTCAATTCCTTCATCTGTTCTTCGAGCTGGGGATCTGCGTTGTTTTCCCATGGTGTTGCAGTGTTCAGGGATAGATTCCTCTAGTGTACTGTTTCTTTTTTTCTTGGAGGGTATTACCTACCCTTGGTGTTGAATTTCCTAGTTTTAGTAATAATAATCGGCCGCATAAGCGGCCGTCCGCCCAAGTTAGCCACTAGCACCCTTGACACTCTACCTGAGATGCAGGCAGGCCGGGAGTGAGAGTTCAAAAATGATGGTTTACTTCGGTTCCGTCGGACTTCTGGGGGTTGTAGTTCCACCTTCTGCCGAGACCTGGGGCTCTACCACAGCCCCAGGCGCCCGCCCGCCAGCCGTGGCACCCCAGAGACTCTACCTGAGATGCAGGCAGGCCGTGGTGAGAGTTCAAAATGACGGTTTACTTCGGTTCTGCCTCGGACTTCTGGGGTTGTAGTTCCACCTTCTGCTGAGACCTGGGGCTCTACCACAGCCCCAGGCGCCCGCCCAGCCGCGCACCCCAGAGACTCTACCTGAGATGCAGGCAGGCCGGGGTGAGAGTTCAAAATGACGGTTTACTTCCGGTTCCTTTCGGACTTCTGGGGGGTTGTAGTTCCACCTTCTTCCGAGACCTGGGGCTCTACCACAGCCCCAGGCGCCCCCCCGCCAGCCGCGCACCCCAGAGACTCTTATACTAATATTCTAAAGACAAGTGAAACAATAAAAGAAGTGTAATCCAGAAACACATTGCTGTATCATAACACTGCCACTGGTTTCCCCAAAGTAAAGTATTTATATTTCAAGGATCATATTTAAATATCTCCTCTACATTGTGTGAAGATATTGTGATTTTACCAGTTTTCTAAGAGAGTGATAAGTAGGTTCTTCTACTCTCTGATCTTTGACTTTTCTCAGTTTTTTTAAATGTCATATAGAGACTCACTTCATTTACTCAGAAATCTTACTTTAAAATCAGAGTTTTAATAGCTCAGATGTGAATCTCTTTGACTGCTTCTTCACAGGTGTGGGTAGTCCCCACCCAAGGTTGGCAGTTCCCCTATCCACCCACCAAAGGCCATGGTGTCAAAGTCTTTGGGAAGACTCAGGATCTCTGCAGACTCAGTAGGAAACTTTCTGCCACCAAGTGGCTATGACATTTGCCTAATTATTATAGTGACAGTGTCACCTAAGTCTATGATTTTTCAAAATACCATTCTCATAAAAAGCAAAAGAGGAGAAATGCTCCTTTCCTCCCAATTCCTCCAACAAAACTACTACCAGGCTTTACTCTTACATAGAGCCTGTAATGCCAACTACCTTCAAAAATCCCTTCAAAACTAACTGATTTCTCAAGCCTTGTGTTTCAAACCAAGATGCCTACTCTTTGCTTTCCTCCAAAATGGGCTTCTATCTCTTATATCTTTTCTTAGATATAAGGTCATGGAAAAAAAGTCTAAAATGGAATTTTGCTTTCATTTTTCAGTTTTCTATTAATTTTCATATAATTTTTGTCTAGTAGTCTCTGTAAACTATTATAAACTTCTTATTATAACTATTATATTCTCATTTTTTCTTAATGTTTGGCACTTAGCGAAAATATATAGTACAGTTGATTCTTATATAGTAGATAGAGGAAACACAAGGGAGAGGGATGAGAAAGTAGGAGAGTTTGGGGACCGGAATTCAGAGATCTTATGGGGAAGCTGGAGTAGATGTTGAGATGGGTGTGTTGAGCTGCTACACGTTACAGGGAGAGGCTTCTTCAATTCTAAAACAACCTATAGAGGTGCATGTAGGTGCACGGTGATCAATTCTTCTATCTTGGACAGTCATTGGCAGAAAAGTCTAGACTTTCCTGGATTTCTAGGAGCTTCTTCATAATCTTTCACCAATACCATCTTATGATTGAGTTTTTGTGGTAGACTACTGATATCCTGTAAACAGTCTTCACTTTCAGAGCACTATAAAATAGATTAGTCTAAAAAGGAATACTTATAAAGATCTTTTAATTCAACAGTATAAGGGAATGGTGAAATTTTGCAAATTGAAAATAAAAACAAATAAATGTGCAGAGCAGATAGAATTCCTTATGAAATTGTATTTCATCAATCCCATTAATATTTTAAAAGCAACTTAGTCAATTTTAAGTTTAAGAAGGGCTGAATTTGATAAAATGATGGAGTACCTAAGTAAAAATAAGAGCTATGTAAGTACCTATAATTTTATTATTGCGATTATCACAGCTCACTATTTTAGTTAACTTGGAACAAAAAGTCAGAAGGCAGACACCAGAAAGATGAGGTTCATATAGTTCAACCATCTGCCCGAACTGGATGCAATTAGAGTTTAAAAGGTCAGATGAATCACCCCATTTCCTAACTCATTTGGAGTTACTGATTACAGAACCAGCAAGAAAACTGACATATTGCAATTGCTTACATGGCTGTCTCATCTACTTTTACTATAAATAACTGGAGAACTTCAGCCAACGACATTATTTAAAGGAGAATTTTTTAAAGCTTTCCCAATAAAACAAGTAACATTCTTTTGACATATTAAGAACATATAATTTTATATAATCTTGAAATATCTCCACCTATAGAAAAACAATTTAAAAATCCATAAACCAATGAATTGCAGAATGGAATATATTTGAACTCTCCAATCGCATCTTGCTCGAGTGTTATAAAGTAAGGCCCTATACTAAGACTCAAAAGTACAACAAATGAAGGATTGAGATGTGTTTAATGCTAAGAATATTCTGAATAAATAGGAGTTCAAAGGAATTGAGACTGTGTTCCTTTGTTTAATGTGTTTTTTGTTGGCTTATGGCTGAAAACACACTTGCCCGGAATTCTGGAATGCTCAAAGACCGAGTACAAGGGCTGTATGACTTAGATGTCCCTGAGCTCTCTCTCCTGGGCCTGCAGGTACCATCTTGTCACTATGTACTCACAGTCTTTCCTTTGGACAGGCCCATCCCTACTGCTTGAACAACATCAAATCCCATCCCCGCAGCTGTCCTGCCATGGTACTAATTACCTCTTTACTGACCTGATCACCCTCTCAGCTCTGCCTGCCACAGTCATACTTTGAGTCTGATATGGTCTAGTTTGAGTTTGGGGCTTTAGTACATGAATTAGGGTAACCTAGTTCAGTTCAGAGAAACATTTAGGAACATACCTTTCATAAATTCATTCTCACTGTGACTATAATTTTTGCTGATTTTAAATAATTATAACTACTGTTATTGTTGTATCATTTCAAACATGTAGCAATTAAATTTTTATTGTGGCTACATTTTTAAGCAGACACTATAATTTATTTTATATTGCTTGTTATAGCTAATTTGCTGAATATGGTGAAGAAATATATTCTTAGAAAAAGTTTGTGAGGATTATTCAATCTCACATTGGACCCATTGGGCCATTAAGACCTTTGTATAAAAAATTACCGATATGTTGTTACAGAATAGGCTTTGTGACTATTTGTATTTGCTTTTGGGTGCCTTATTATCATGTCTATTAAATGCGCTGTGACACTTGTTATATCATTACACCAGAGTTTGAGATGTCGTGTGACTCAGGAATTCCAGAAATTGTAACTGGGTTATTGGCCTCTTTCAAGGTTTATAGATGAGATTACTTTGGCACCTGAGGCAGTTCATGAGTGCCCTTAAAAACCTGTAAAAACCAAGACTTCTAAACCACAGAAAGTGGGAGAAGGGGCCCATCTCCTACACCAAGAAAGCCTAAAGAAGTCAATCGCAGAAAGCCTAAGTGTTTTCAATAGCTTCACTCATGGATGGGGCTCAACCGAGTAGTGGAGTCTAGCCTTAAGCATGGTGACGATTGCGATGTGTGGAAGTTTTTTTTTTTTTTTTTTGGCTAGTGGACCATGTTAGAATAGGCCTTCCCCAAACTCTTTCCCCTCCAGGGAGGTCCCAGTGTTCTGCCTGACCCAGGGAGAACCAGCACTATAGCTACTCTTAAGTGAACAGACCTAGCACTAAATGTGCAGGTGGTACAGGACACCCCAGAACCGTCCCAGGATTGGAGAACTAAACTCTGCAAACTCTGGGCAGCAGCAAATAACACCCTAACTCACCCCATTTCTCCACCCTCTGGCATAGGTCTGACCCTTCTCCTTCTTGACTGTGACTGCTGCAGAAATGTTGTAATGGAGCTCAATCTGTAACATTTTCCTCGTTGTCTGACGTGGTTGTGGGCTTTGTTTAAACTATGTTGGGAAGAACAAAATAGAGTGAGCTGGGAGGGAGACCATTGCTTGTCAGGGAACGCCGCTGGGGTCCCCGACAGTGTCAGGAAAGAAGTTTTCTGATACCTCCGAGGATGCCGGAGAACAGATGAAAACTCACGAGTCCGGTGCAGTTCCAAAAAAGGCTTTTTTAATAGTACAAAAGCTCTTCCACAGCACTCCAATACAATGAACAAACTCTAGCTCTGGTCCGAACTTAGACCATACAAAAGAGTCTAAGTCTCCCACCAAAGAGAGAGGATCTCACCCGAGCTGAGTCCTACCCAGAAGGAGCAAAAGGCCAAAGAGCAAAAAGCAAAAGGCCAAGGAGCCAAAAGTCACAGGAGCCAAAAAGCCGAAAGCTAAAAAGGCCCAAAATGCAAAAGTGAAGGGGCCTCAAGTCAGCCCCTTTATATACACCAAAGTAATCCAACCAGGAGGGTCATGTCAACAGAGAACCCTAAACAGAGTGTAGTGCCACACCCTATTGCAGGTATAAACAAAGGTTATGCCAAGGTCTAATCCTTTCTACCAAGATTATCTCTTATGTAAAACACTGGAGAGAGGGGGCTGGTATAAAGTAATACATCTTAACTTTATGAGCTTCATGTAATCTAGATGGTACCCACAAGGTCCTTCTTATTATTATCTGCACCAGGGTGATTCTGAGTATCTTGTTCTCGTGTACTGAAAGGGTCACACTCGCCTGCTTAGAGCAAACTAGCATGATCCTTTCTATAGTCTTGCTGTAGTCTCATCGTAGCCAGGGTGGTAGTCTCCTGGTAAATTCTAACTGTCCCACGCTGGGTGCAGTGGGTATAAAGAGGAGCTGTGCCCAATCTAGAAAACATAAAAGTCTTAGTAGATGTATAAGTCAGAAGTTATTCAATCAAGGTGACTTCTGTAACTGCCACACCCTCTAGCAGTGTTTACATAGAAGAGAGGTCTCATTAGAATGAACCTTGACTTAAATAGATTAAGCTGGGAGTGGGCAAAACAACAAAACTCCCAGAATAGCTAAACCTGTCCTCCAACAATTGCTGAGTCAGTGGCTTTTTCTCCCCAGTGGTGGAAGGAGGCTGAGGAAGTCAGGTTTTCTGGGCCCATGTGGCTGAGAATCTCAGCTCTAAGAACACAGAACCTTTCCTGCATGCAAGGGCTGATTCATAAATTTCTGCAGCTCCTAGGGAAGATCACAACTGGTGCCTTTGTGTACTTATACATGAAGTGATTAATGAATGAACCAGCATAGCAATAGCATTTGGATTAGATTGCATACATATCAGTGCTATGAAACATATAAATCCTTAAAGTTTAATTGTTCTCTCGACCTGAGAGTGATAATAAACAGTGCTGAGAAGAGTCTCATATATTACAGTGCTTGACATAAATCTATGCATGTCTAAATCAGATAGATACACCAGCTTTGCCATCAACAAAGTGCGTGGTCAGTGTATAACCCTGTGTACTTTACTTTTCCATCAGTCATCTTTCATATTTTTTGGGGGTGAAGGTTGAGGGGTGCAGACATACCCAGCTGTGCTCGGGGACTACCCTCAGCTCTATGATCAAGAGACTTGGGTGCTGAAGATAAAACTCAGTATCCCCACATGCAAAATATGCACTCAGCAGGTTAAGTTATATATTCATGCTTTGTATCACTGCGATTTTTGAGTATGTAATATGGTGAATTCCACCCAGCTGACCAGCCTATCACAGCCCGGCTCGGGCAGGCCACTTGCAGCCTCGAGGTTCATCAATAAATGCTGGATTTTGAGATGACTACAAGAGTATGCTACCAGCGCGGCAGAGCCTGGCAAGCTACCCGTGTTGTATTTGATATACCAGATACCAGTAACAATTATAGACCTCATTCCCATGACCTGATGGAATGGTTTTGAGGCTCTTTATGTTCCTGGAGCAAGCAGGTTCCCGTGGGCTCTACTTATATGAGACAGGTCATATGGAGATATTATTGGTGCCCACTCGAGCAAATCGACGATGAACAGGGAGACAGTGATACAGTGATACAGTGATACAGTGAATATGGTACACAACAGAGAAGAAAAAAAGTAAAATTCTATGTGTGTGTGTGTTTGTGTGTTTGCACTTGAGTGAATCTTCACTTCATTCTAAATATTGAAACATAAATTTGAGTAAGTATATGGATTCATCATATGTTTAATTAATTTGAATGGTCGAAGTTCTGTTTTTTTTTTAAATTCCTCCCCAGTCTGTGACTTTATATTTAGCCTCTTTGATGTCTAACCCTGGCATGTGACTTCCTGATTGGTACCTGATTACAAGAGACCATTCTCATCAGCCAGTGGATGTCTCCCTAAAATCATAGGGCATCTGATCTATCAGCTAGCAGGATTTCTAGACCCTGTTGTTATTTGATTTAAAACCATTTTCTTTTGGTCATATCCAGCTGAAATCAAGTACTCTCTAAAAGTAATGTCGGTGGTCACAGCTGCTAACAGTCTGCCTTCAGTAATACCTCCAGTTTCTTACAGGGAGAAAATTTGCTATATTCTTTTTGATGGCATGGTCCCATATGCCTTTCAATCCAAAATAGCTCTTTATGGTTTTAAGATAGTGTTCACATGCAGAGGTAAATGGTGGAATGTGTATATATCAAGGTAATCATTAAATGGGCTTTGGGATTCTTTGGTTGAAAAGTCATTTCTTCATGCAGGGGCAAATTGTCCTGTGCCAAAATGACCTCAGTATGACAGGCAGAAACTTTCCCTGACATCCCTTTCCTGTTTAACACATTTACTCAATTACCAAACCCTGCCATCAGCATAGAGCAGTAAGTAGAAAGTTTGGGATTATTTCCAAAACCAGGCTATTCATAATGATAAACTGGGCCTTTTGTTTGATACAGGGTTTCAAAACTGTGGGCAGTTCTCATATTTGTCATAATTATTCTAAGAAAGCCACGATGTTGTGTGCAGAATAAAAACCCAAATTGCAGTAGAGACTCCTGGGTAATGAAAGGATGCTAATGATATTTTCTACCAGCAAATCTAAGCAGAAGACTGAAAAATAAGCCTCTACTTCCATCCATAATATGTGGTTGTGTGAAAATTAGGGTGAGGATTAAGGCTTAATTTATACCAGGGTATTACGCAGTGGCCAACACATGTGAAAGGATATCAGACCATTTTTCAGCTCTGATAGCGTTGCATTCACTCGTGATCATTGATGAAGTCATGAAAGAAAGTCAGGGAGGGGTAACCCAGTGGATTTATAAATATTATTCTCTCCAAGGACTCTGGCTAGAAACAATTTTCAGCTCAATTTGATTTAGTAGAATAGGTTGTTATAGGTGAATTAATGTTAATGATATTTGGATTGTGTTTCATAAACCACACAAAACAAAAAAATTATTTCATGGCTGTCCATTAAATATTTATGCCAATTACTTATTTTGAAACCTTTCTCTTATAAATGATATTGTGACTAAAATTGTGTGAGCTGTGAAAGCAAAATTTCATTCACTTATTTTTTAAGTGAACATGCTAAGGAAAAATTCCACTTGCTCCTGTCATCTTGGCTTATAAACTACACCCAAATACAGTGATTCTGCCCCTCAGTGCCGGACTCCATATTTATCCTCTCAGGTCCTCAAATATCTTGACCATCTCACTCTGCCACAGGAATCAAATAACCTCTTTCACTTCTAATGTCAAATCTTTGGTATTAGTCTTACAACTACAATGATCATTCAAATTGTGTGTGTGTGTGTGTGTGTGTGTGTGTGTGTGACATTACTACTCTATTTAGAAAAGTTAAATTCTGAATTGGGGTCAAAGAGTTAGTACAATATGTAACTGACCACAGTTCCATCCCTGACTCTGTATGGTCTCTTGAGCACCACAAGCAGTGATCTCTGAGCACAGACTCATGAGTGAGTCCTGAACACATTCAGGTGTGGCCCGACAAACAAGCAAAGAGAAAAGTCTTAGTTCTGAAAAGGACATAAAATCATAATAACCCAAGAGTTAACCAATTGCACAGACCCACCATGACTCCTGACTGAATCTCTGTGCCTCTGTTTCCAAGTGTCTCCTGAGTGGTGCCAGACGTCAAGGGGAAAGAGTAAAGCCCTTCTGTGCAGGCTGTAACCGTCACAATCGCTCTCTGCTGCACAGAGTAGCCGCCTCTGCTATTGAGTTTGATTTTGAGCCTCAGGGTCTGCCTGTTTGGATTTCTACGGATGGATCTAGAGTAATATCATGGACTAAATACCAATTCTATATGAGGATATTTAGAAATCATTATAGGGCCAATATTGAGACATAGAGATAAAATGATCAAATTAAGGTCACTAGGCAATTATCTTTTGTTAAAGATTCTTTTTTTAATGTCAAGTTATAGAAAATTTTAGAATTTATAAACAAGTTTTTAAACTGACTATTTAAATATATTACATATAATGAATCTTTAAATTTCTGTTAGAATAAGAAAATAAAGCATTTAAAAACTAATATCAGCTCATGTTTAAATTAGAGGCTGGGAATAGAATTGAGTGGTTGAATCACAAGTTCAAAGGCCTGGTTTGGTCACTGGAATTATATGTTATAAGGCTAATTTTTCATTTAGAGATTCTGACTTTGGAACTATCAAATTATTGACTACTCTAACAATGACACCCTCATAATCTCCTTCCCGAAAAGAAACCTTTTGTCTTGCATACATCAGAGGGAACAATGCCTAAATATATGAATTCTGAGTTGGTGTTTCTCTTTTTAGTGACCTTTAAACCTAATTCTGCATGAAAAATCAATATTGCAGATGATTAGTTTTGTGATTCTGTGCTAATTTGCTTATTAAAACACATTTGCTAGACTAATCCCAAATTAAGATAAAAACCTTTGAGCTTTCTGAAAGTTGTCTATTTCTTTTTAAATAGTCTACATTTTTACCATTTTAGCGTAGTAGTGATTTATTCAAATTTTATTTACATGTTCTTTAAGGGGGAAAAACATAATAAATAGTAACACACATAGACCCATAATCTACATCTGAATTCAGTGACTTTTTAAATTTTCCTGAGATTTTATTAATCTTCAACAAATTGAGCTTTTCTATTTTATTATATGGTTGAGCAAAATAATACTTGGATCTCAGTAATGAGAGGAGGCACTGCAAAATTGCCAAAATTATGGCCCCAGCATAATTGCGGTGAGCGTTGCTGTCTTGCTGCCAGACACCAGCCAAGTAAGCAATACATTTTATTTTAGTGTTGACTGTTATTTTTGAGAAGTGCCATTTAAATGAAGAGAAAACAAAAATAAATTTAGACAAGTCTCAGGGCTTAAATCTGTTTTGCAACAGCAAATATTATGGCTTACATACTAGTCTAAC
The DNA here is from genome assembly GCA_021461705.1 of Cryptotis parvus. NCBI lineage: Eukaryota > Metazoa > Chordata > Mammalia > Eulipotyphla > Soricidae > Cryptotis > Cryptotis parvus. The sequence continues at coordinate 10,600 of JAJIBD010027426.1, forward strand.
ATTAATTCAATTCACCAACATACTCGTGGATACAACCACGTTCAGGCATAGTCTCTTCCCCAGTTATTACCAGGGGAAATGGAAAACCTTTGATCAGATTTCCCTGGACACACTCCACTTCATCATCAAATTTTAAGAGATGAGTACTTTGTGTCTTATTTCTCAAGATACAGTTTTTCCCAGTTTCTGGGAAATGATAGGGTAGCTGAGATGAAACTTGGTTTGGACCAATACTGAGGGGTACTTAAGCAATCTGCACAAGGTGACGTAATCCTTAAATGAGGATGAGACACCGCTATTGACATGCTAATGAGAAACTCCCTGACTTCAGAGATTGATAATGCTTTGCAAAGGCTGCTGTTGAGAATAAAACTACCAGAATGGTTGAGATTTTTGGGAGCCTCTCACTGAAAGGTCAATTTTCAGCAACACTGTGTGAACTCATGATAATGTCCTCCTAACCCAAATAATAGACTGGAGAGAAATACCTGGAAGAGGTACGGGAGATGGAGCCCAGATGTTGCATTTATATTTGTGTCGTAGACTGTGATTTCGAAGGCAAATTGACCAAATGATGGTGTGAAAGGCAGCGGAAGCCCTCCTCTCCAGGGAACACGGCATATTATCTAAAGAAATCCCGTGGTGCTCAGCAAGAGGAAAGAAAGCAGGAAGAATAAAATCCAAGCAGTTTGGTAAAGGCATTTCTTAAGCTTTTAGCAGGAAATTGAGGGTTGCACTTGCAAAGTGATATGGAATTTACTTTTATATTAGCTGCTGGATGTTGTTTGAAAATCTTAAAATATTTTTACTACTTTTGGAGGGAAGTACAGTGAAAGGGATAAAAAGAAAGGTAGAATCAAGAATAGGCAGTTAGCAGGAGTCAGGAAAACTCCCTTCATTACAGGTTATCCCATTGATTTAAATTAAAATATTATAGCTATTACACGAACTGGAAAACAGATGCTCACAAAAAGAATTTTGAGCTTTCTGGTTCTGACTGATTGGAAATAAGTCAGAGGAAGATTGAATTATTGCCAATGTTAATCGAAGATACCTAAAAGGAGAAAGAAAATGCAAATTCAGGAGGGAAATGTCTGTTTACTCTTACACGCTCCCATACAATTTATTCATACCCCCAAAGAATCAGAATTTCTACCAAACTATCACCAGCCATGCCCAAGGGTCAGTAAAGCAAAAGATATCAAAAGGATTCATTTTATTTGCATGTTTATTATCAGAAGGGACTTACCTCCTCCTGCTTCAAAAGTGCTATTATTTTCAATTTAATTTACTGGCTGTGGATTGAAAGATGCGCATCCAATGGCAGAACCAGTAGAAAAAACGGACACTGACAAATGACACTTGCTTTTCATCACTGAGTGAGCGAACCTGTATGGGTTTGCAATCCAGGTCAAGCATCACAGATTCTAAGTTGAGCACTTGCAGAAACCTGCTCCATACAAGCAGAGCTTCTCCTGCAGATACTGAGCTGTGCCAAGGAGCTTAGTATCCGAGTGATACTCTAACATCCTTTACTGGCAGGAGATATTTTGCCCTTTAAATGCAATTTCATTCGGGAAGAAACAGAGACAATATTGTACCAGGAAGCTGATTATAAAAGGAGCCTAAACACAAGAAGATGAGGCTATCTGCCGTGTCCCTCCGCAGGCAGAAGCCCAGACAATTGAGCTTCAACACAGTCAACTTCCATTTCCTGATGAAATCTAAATAAAGTCACAAGCTGTATTTTCGTCACAGGACGGTTTTGCATGTAGAAGTTCAGCAACTTTATAAAAGGCTGTTTCAGGCGATAGCGGTCAGTGGCTCTAGTTCAACTAAGTTTGGTGGTTTGTTGGCTGGTTTTGGTTTGGAGGCCACAGTGACTCTGAACTCATTCATTACCCCTAACTGGCTTGGAGAAACATATGGGATAGTGGAAATCTAACCAGTGTTAGCACATGCGTGGAAATGTCCGATGCGCTGTGCTGTCACTCTGGACCTAGTGTTCATCTACCTTTGAGCTCTGTGCCATTGGCTCCTGGTTGCTCAAAGTTTCTTCCATGAAAGAGAAGCATTTAAAGGAACCCACAGAAGAAGCAGTGCACTAAGCCCACATGTTCACTACATTTCTTGATTAGTGGGTGAAGAATGTCCCTTTTCATTTCATTTCTGACTTCAGGAGAGCACAGCAATACCTGAAACCCACGTAGTTATTTAAATCTGTAAGATTAGCCTGTGCTCTGTCCCCTGTGACTCCCTTTAAAGCATGAGGATAAAATGGGGTGGTGTTAGGGAGAGCATTTCTCAAGCTAGATGTTATACACAAGTGTAAATCTTACTACTGCAATAATTGTCCTCACTTCAGTCTAAGTTGATCCTATAACCGTGGACCATTAATAACTCATGGCCATATGTGACCAAACCATAGTGATAATAAAGAGTGATTCATGCACTAAATCCAGGAGGCAAATTAGGATACATAATTTATTGTGACAATGAAGAGGGTTATTTAGAGACCTTGAGGGTTTAGTAATGATGTGGCACGGACGACTGTTCTGTGAAATCACAATTTAGTCCAGTCTAATGAGAATATTCTGAACTTTGCTATAACAATCCCAATACTCCTAGGTTAGATCAGTAGAAAGTAAGAAAAAGTTCCAGAACTTACGTGAAGTGATAGAGCAATTCAGTCAATAGATGTTGGGTTCTGAACATGGGCCAGGCACTATTGACACTGAGTGACTGGTCTCAGCTTCTTGGCGTCATTGTTCCATGGAGGATATAATCACTGTAACTGTTTTCCACATGTTGAAATAAAGGCAAAGATCAACAGAATGCCCAAAGTCATATAGCCAGCAAATATGAAGCAGCACACATTGTGGCTGCAATGTCTGTCCACTCTGTCCCTGTCCAAGGAGATGTGGACAGAATATGTCAAATATTAACTCTAAGGGAGACAGATAAGAAACTCAGAAAATGGAGTGAATCATTAAAAGTCCCTAAGTGTGTTAAAGTCTTTAAAGGAGCTAAACAAGGTGAGATATTATAGAGGTTTTATAAAAGTTGTCACACTGAAATCTCCTTTTGCTTGTCCACTTCTTTCCTTTGAAGAAGAGTGACACCAGATATATCACATCTTCAGATATTTATTTGGTGTATTTGGTAAGATACACCAAATCTTACCCAAAATTAGACAACTAGAAGGAAAACACGTTAAACTTGTTATTCTCAAATTGAGCAGCTTAAGCTGACTGAAATCTGTACTTCTACTCTTTCACCCTGATGCCTGTGATACTCAGTGCTGGGGAACGTTTCTTAAAGGCCAGGGAGATAACAGTTGGGAAATTCCTAGTCAGTTGTAGCTGAGTTTCTGAAACTGGCCTAAGACTATAAATAGAGGCTCCACGAGAACATCTGGGGCTTCTAGACAGAGAGAACTGGAGTCCCTGGTGCCTGGGTCTGATAGCCAGCACCAGGGGAGAGAAACTGCTCCTGGTGCCTCCACCCGAGAGCCATGACAAGAGTCACAAGGCCTGGTGCCTGTCCCTGGGGGCTAGCACCAAGGCCGCAGGGCCACAGGACAACAGGGCAACAGGGCTACAGGGCAACAGGACCAAACAGAGAAACAAAAATTAGAAACTGGGACACAGAACAACAGAGAAACAGATGCAACAGAACAAAACCATAAACCTTAGGGGAAACAGAGATAGGCACATAGATCAACAGAGTAGTTCAGAGAAAATAGGCCCTCAACAGAAAGGGCGCAAAAAGGAGGTCCTGAGAAAAGAGGTCCTAGGACAAGACCTGAAAGGTGATTCCCTGAACAAGGACGTCCAAAGAGAGAGACCCTGAAAAGAGGAGCCTGCACAGATGCTGTGAAGAGAGCAGCCTGCAGGGGAACCTGCCAGGAGTGAGCCAAAGATCCCTGGAGAGAGAGTCCTGCAGCGAGCAGCAAGATGAGGTGAAAAGTAGCAGAAGACGAATTAAAAAGCAACCTCAGCAACCTCTGGTCTTGCTCTTCATCCACCGAAGGGTCAGAGGGAATGACCGTAGATCCGTGACACAGGTCAGAGGCCCTAACGACTTGTGAGTATTGTCTGGGACCCCACTAGCCCCCGGCCTCTGCTGGCACAGTTACCCCTCACCCAAAAACTGTGAAGACCTTAATATCCACAGGTGGTCCCTAGAGCCTGGAGCGTTGGGACACCCCTGAGGTGGGGTACCATCACTCCCTTTTCTTTTATTTATAAGCCTTAGCACTCAGGGTATCTTTTATAAATATGTTTATAACCATGCTATGGTAAAGATACACCATTTGTAATAAGGACTTGATGTTAGCTTTAAAAATATGATGAGGGGCTGGAGTAATAGCCCAGTGGGTAGGGCGTTTGCCTTGCATGTGGCCGGGCTGTGCAGGCCCGGGTTCGATCCCCTGGCATCCCATATGTCCCCGAGCACCACCAGGAGTAATTCCTGAATTCCTGAGTGCAGATCCAGGAGTAACCCAGAAAAAAAAAAAAAAAAAATAACAAAAATAAATAAATAAAATTATGATGAGAGTAAAAAAGTGTAGCTTAAAGGCTAAAAAATATTTGAGAATGATATGTGAGGTTCAAAGGGATTGCAGTCACATTCTTGAATTTTGAGTAGAAGCCTCCCTAAGGGACTTAAAGAAAGAAAATAATAGTCAATTCAGATGAAATAAACAAATGAGTGGCAAAGAAAACATGCAGACTTTAGTACAGTGAACACAAATTGTGCTTGTGATGGAAAAGGAGCATTCTGTATAAACACAGCTGATGACATTGTAAATGAAAATGTATGAGAAAGGCGTGAATGTAGTCAAGAAAAGGCAGGGTCCCTGTAAATTAGGCAGGAGGGGATTTTTGAGACAAGTTTGGGAATGACATCAACTGCAGTTATACTCAGATCAGTGTTCAAACTCAGCAACTCAGAAATGTCTTCTCCACTTGGCAGACCTAATTTTCAGCAGTCATTTTAATAGGATGATCTGTTACTTTTAATTTGAATATCAATTAAGTTTACAGAAAACTGTAGTTGGTTCTCCATCTCAGTGGTCAGCAATAACATATAATTTTGTTGAAGGAGACTGCATGCTTGAACTGCTGGTGTTTATCCATAGTTTTTCCTAATGGAGTTGGAGAATGGAAGATAACTTCCACTCTAAAGCACCTTAGGATTATTTGTTATTACACTTAGTAATATGGCTATTGTCTTCCTCATTTATATTTTGTTCTATGGACACATATAACTTCAAAACTAGATCTTAGGCAAATACAAGGAAAGAAATATGAAACCCAATCTTAGTGAAACTTTAAACGTGCAAACATCAGGAAGTGCAACATTTCCTCTTACCTTATTTTTACATCCTAATCCCCCAAAATTGGGAATTTGGCAGAATAAACTTCCATTTAAGCAAGAAACACACTGTGAAAGCCAGGCAGAAAGTTGAACCATCCTGTTTCTGTTGCAAGTGTTTTATTTTTTCTTTCTAAATTTCATAGAGGATACTACTGTGAGAGTAAAGAGAAATGTATTTCTTCACAATAGTATGTTTCCTTGCCCATTTTTATCAGCCAGTCACATTAAACCAAGTCATTGAGTCAGAAGAAATATATCCAGGTGGCTAAATTTATAGGGGAAAAATCACTTCTTTAATCTTTTAATTGCTTGACACTGATTTGCTTCAATTACAGACTAAGAAAAACCTAGGATAAAATATCTGAATGCCTCTCATAACCAGCCCCTGGGTTTTTTTTTTCTGGTAACTAACATAAAATCCATTGGTTAGTTGTACATTGTTTTATGCCTGTAGAGAATGTTATTTACGTGAACTTGCAAGTGACTCTGTTTTCTGTTGACACTGCATGGAATATATTTAAATAACATTGGTGACCATAATAGTCACAAAGTGCTGTGTATGTTGTTCTGCTTGGAGAAGACTATTGCACTCCAGCATTTTTCATCTGGATCTAGGACTATAGGCCTAATTTATAAGACTCCTGTGGACACATCAAATTCCTATTGAATTGGAAACTGGATGTTCAGTTGAGTATGCCCATAAATAACTTCAATACTCACAAAACCCCTTAAGTTTTCCTAGGAGAGAGAGCACAGCAATTGGGAGTTGTTTTTTATCTGGAAGCTCAAGTTCATTTGTCTAAACTTCCAGAGGCGCTGTGGACATGTCCAGTCTAACTTCCAGTGATGCTGTGGATTAAGATTGTTCATGCCCAGATACATCCCAAAGCCTTAAGAGGACTTCACCCTCTACTACTCTGCCTGCTATGCCAGCAGGCTGCTTCTTCCCCCTTATCGCTTCAATCTTACCTCCACCGTTTCCCCATGCCCTTCACTGAAGATAGGCCATCATGTCTTCTCCATCCTATGTCTTGTATGTAAGAAGTATCACTTCACTTGTATCACTTGTCTTCCCGTTGATCATAAATGTGTTCGAGTGGGCACCAGTAACATCTCCATACATCCTGTCACATGCTAGTAGAGCCCAAGGGCATCTGCTTGCTCCAGGAGCATAAAGAGCCTCAAACCATTCCATCAGGTAATGGGAATGAGATCTATAAGTGTTACCGGTATTTGGCATAAAATACAATCTAAGAAGTAGACAAAGCTTTTTAGACCAAGGAGAAATGAGAAAGAGAGAAAGAGGGAGAGAGAGAGAGAGAGAGAGAGAGAGAGAGAGAGAGAGAGAAGAGAGGAAAGAGGAGAGAGAGAAGGGAAAGGAAAGAGAGGAGAGAGATATGACAGAAGAGAGAGAGGAGAGAGGAAGGAGAGAGAAAGGAGAGAGATAGGAGAGAGAGGAGAGTGTTTTTGTGGGCTATATGATTTTCTGCACAAGCAGTAAGCAACTTTTTCAGATGTTCTGAGACATGCTACCTCCACTAGTATGCTGGGTTCATTCTTCCTCTTCACTCAAATGTCTTCCTAGTATCCTAGTGACATGATCAATATGCCTGACACTTAGAATATTCAGCCGTCCACAGTGAGGCAGTAGTATCTCTAGCCCCTTTAAGAAGGAGCTAGCAATTTTCTTCAGTTGAGCTATTACTGACAAACTACATCAGGCCATTTTTGAGAGCAGACCCCACGGTGTCTCTGCTGGTGCCTTATTTGATTTTTAGGAACCAGTCTGTATTGTCTGTTGTGACTAGGGAAGGAGAAGTCCAGCGTCAGTGCTTTATAAAACTGTAAATGCTTCCATCAGCTTTCAGGCATTAATCTGTCTCTTGGGACTAAGATTCAACAGAATCTCTAAGGAATGAATAAGTCTTTTCTCAAAATTGGAGACACCTGTGAGGAGATGTTTGCTTGGAGACAGGGTCAGGGAGAGGGAATTTATTTCTCAGAGTTTGAGGAATATTCATGACTACTCCAGAATTTCACAGCTGAGAGAGCCTTGAACTCAATCTTGATTTATCAGCAAGCTTCTTTGTCATATGGATGTCACCTATCCCCAGTGACTCTGTGTCTCTTTCTCTGAAAAGTCAGTTACCATGACACCAACAACGTGGAGTTCTAACACAGGATTGTAAATGATTGCCAAGTTCATATCTTGATAGATTATGACCACAGGCGAACGAATTCAAATATCCTCGGGTATTGCAAAAAAAAAAGCAGTAAAAATTCACTCTATCAGAATGCAAATTGTTCTGGCTTACCTCCAACTCCCAAATTACTATTGAAAAAAAAAGACATTAACCAGAAATCTGCTGGCACACATGGATCCCTAGGCCTGTTGGATTTTCTACACGGTTATTCCTGTAGCAAGTACAATAGAGGTGATTAGAAAAATACCTTCTTGGAACTCCAGTAGTGAATTTAATGCAAAAGACTTATCCCTGAGCTAGTACATAGACAAGTCCACAGGAAAAACAACCTTTTCCCAGCATGCATTGTGGTGCCCAGGGTCTGTTTCAGGATGGTGCTCAAGGACCATATGGTGTTGGTGGTTGAACTTGTGCTTCACACATGTGAAGTGTATATTCCAGCCCTTTGAGCTATCTCCTGATCCTAAATAAGTAATCGGGGTTTTTATTGGAGGGTTCCTTTGAGCCAAACCTGGTGATGCTCAAGGCTTACTCCTAGCTCTATTCTCAAGGATCAGTCTTTCAGGGATCCGGACACCATATGGGGTACTGGGGAGCAAATCCGTTGAACCACTTGCAAGGAAAGTGCTCTGTCCAGTGTACTATCTCACCAATATCCCCCAAAAAGGTGATGTTTTAATTCAAAGCTTTTATTTCATGTACATCCCAGAATAAAAGCTTATCTACATTTTTCCTAAAGCAGATCTGCATTGTTTAAATATTTTTTTAAATATGTTTTTAAATGACAACAGAGTTGGGATAATTCAGAAATTTTCTATTTGTCCTAAATAGTCAGCAACTAGAGAATAATACAGAGAGGTTATATTCCCTGTAAAATACACTGGTCTTTACCACAATACGTAACCACACCCCCTCCCCAGTGCCCCATACCCAGACCCCCACCCCCCCCCCTGCCCCCCCCTACCCCCCCTCCTCCACACACTAAGCGGCACCCACCAGATCAGGTCCCCCCCACAGCCTTCTTTTTTCCTTTGGTACCTCATTTTGTTTTGTTTGCTCTCCGGGTTAAAGATGAAGAACACTTTTCCCTGTCTCTTTTTAAGCTTCTGTTCTTTCTTCTCCCCTTTTTATGGTTGCTCTTTTTCTTACCATGCTGATATCTCCCTTGTGTTGGGGAATATCCTTCCCTTGTCTTTCTTGTCACCCGTTTCTTTTAGGTCGCTTTTTGTTTTATATAATCCCATTTGTTTATCTTTGCCTTGTCACGGTTGTCATCTTTAAAGTACCTGCGTTTCTCCTTTTTTCTTTGATACCATTTCCATTGGTCTAGAATCCTCTTGTGTGAGGCTAAGTTCTTTTCCCCAGTTTCCCAGCACCTTTGTTGAGCTTCTTCTCCACTTATTTCCTTCTTCTACACCTTCCTTCTACCACACTCTTTACAACCCTTATAGACTAGTTTGGGATGACCTCCCACTTTCCTACCTGTATCGTTAACCGCTTAAAGCTCTAGGGAGTACCTTTGTACGTTAATCCCGATCCTGGGTATGTCTCCATTTCCTCTCTTTTTATTTCTGTCGTTTTATTTCTTTTGATCCTTTACCTTTGTCAAACTGATTCCTAGGTATTTGATCTCCAATTGTGAATGGGTAGTTTCTTAATGTCCCTCTCTCTCTGTTAGCAATAGGAGGCCATGACTTGGGTATTGTTTGTACCCTGCTACCTGCTACACTGGTCTAATTTAGAATTCAGGGATATGCAGTGAGACCAATGGATAACATTTCTAGTCAGACATTCTTTTTCTTTTTTTCTTTTTTTTGCTTTTTTTGGGTCACACCCATCGATGTTCAGGGGTTACTCCTGGCTCCTTGCTCAGGAATTACTCCTGGCGCTACTCAGGGGACTCTATGGGATACCGAGGATCGAACCCAGGTTGCCAGCATGTAAGGCTGCATTAAGTCTGCTACTTATACATGATTGCACTCTTCTAGCCCTTTATGATCATTAGTAATATAACAATAGTTATTTTAACTAATTTTAATTAACAACCATGGATACATAGTTACAAAGTTGTTCATGATTAAGTGTGTTATTCAATGTGCCAACACCAATACCTTCACCAATGGGTATTATCTACCACCAATCCCAATTTTCCTCCCGCCTGCCCCCTGCAGCCTGGCTCTATGGCAGGCACTTTGGTTCTCTCTCTCTCTCTCTCTCTCTCTCTCTCTCTATATATATATATATATATATATATATATATATATATTATATATACATACATATATATATACATATATATATATATATCACTGTATCACTGTCTTCCCGTTCATCATCGATTTGCTTCGAGCGGGCACCAGTAGCATCTCCATATGTCCTGTCTCATGCTAGTAGAGCCCAAGGGCACCTCCTTGCTCCAGGAATGTAAAGAGCCTCAAACCATTCCATCAGGTCATGGGAGTGTATATATATATATATATAGAGAAAATAAATCTCAGTTTATAAAATCAATATACACCTATATATACTTAGGTGTATATATATGCATATATACATACACCTGTATGTATATATATATATATATATATATATATATATATATATATATATATATATATACACCTGCTTTCCCTGTACCCAGCTGATCACTAGGCACAGGGATGGGAGGTGTGTTCTAGCCCTGGCATGCCATCCAGCAGAGCCTCAAGAAACCAGAGGAACCCCACAACATGAGGGTCGCCATTTTTCCACATCCAGACTCCCTACTTGTAAGAGCCCCACCCCAGTAGAAGAGCTGATCACAAGCCCAGCTCATCAATAAATACACAAGATTAGAGGTGACTACAAGAGTATCCCACCCACACGGCAAAGCCTGGCAAGCTACCCGTGTCATATTTGATATGCCAAGTACCAGTAACAATTATAGACCTCATTCCTATGACATGATGGAATGGTTTGAGGCTCTTTATGTCCTGGAGCTAGCAGATACCCTTGAGTTACACTAGCTTGTGACAGGATGTATGGAGATGTTACTGCTGCCTGCTCGGAGCAAATTGATGATCAACAGGAAGACAAATTTATACATGTGATACACACACACACACACACACACACACATATATATATATATATATAAATATATCTCTCTCTCTTTTGTCTTTTCAAGAGTAAGAAAGATTTTAATTTCAATGAATCTAGGTAATCAATTTTTTTCATGACTTTTGCTATTGCAGTTGTGTTTATTTTTAAAACATTTTAATTAATATTTATAATACTTATAATCACACTTTTCATGCATACATCATTCGAACACTACAACCATCACCAGTGAACTGGTTTGCCTCCACCAGTGTCCCGAGGACACTTCCCAACACCCTTACTCCCACATGTGTAAGCTCAAAAAGATAGAAAAAATTGGTCCAATGACTTTGTTGTCTTATTGCAGTTTTTCTCTTTTTTTTTCTCATATAGGAAAGATCTCTTTTTTTCTTATGGCAGTAGTGACACAGGCATGCATATATGAAGAGCTGATTTTAAATTCCACAAAATTATAAGTGATTTTTTTTCAAAAACTAATTTCTAGCTTTATATAAAGTTGAAGAATATTATGTACGATTCTTTGCTAAAATATTATAGTTTAATAAAGTAGGTTAGTCCTACAGATATCAATTTTAGTAAGAGTGAAGAAAATTAAGAAAATTTAAATAAAAATATCTGCATTTGCCTCTAAATGAACTGCATTTATGCTAAGAAAGGTAAAAATGGCTTTTATGCTAGAAAATATTACATTATGCTTAATTATGTATCATAATAATGAAAATATTATAATAAAACTTTCTGTGAATGTTAAGAAAAAAATCCTGAACTGAAATAAGGTATTTAATATAAATAGATACTTATTAATTACTAAAAATCAGTAAAATTGTTTTGGTCACTATGGTTTGTAGTCAAGGTAGTATAAAGTTTTCACTTATATCCCTTTACCTATTTTTACCACTCAGTTCTTGTTTAAAGTGATTATTTCCAACTGTCATCGTCATAGTGGTCCCTTCTCTGAAAGAAAGAGTGAGAAGAAAAAAGCATGGGAGCAGACCGGGGTGTGTGGATAGAGGGAAATTAGGAATATTTGTGGTGGGAAGTGTACACAAGCGAAGGAATGAGGCGTGGAACATTGAATGAGTGAAACACAATTACAGAAAACTTTGTAACCCGTTTATCTCACGTGATTTAACAAAAAATTAAATAATAAAATCCAATAGAAATCTAGAAGTAAATATACCTTTCATAATATGCTAGAAGACAGCCATCACTGATATGAGTGAGGCCATGCTTAATGTCACATGCAGGGAAGCTTGTCCTGTCTTTTAAAGAAGTTCCATTAACAGTTTTTTTTTTTTTTTTTTTTTTTTTGCTTTTTTGGGTCACACCTGGCAATGCTCAGGGGTTACTCCTGGCTCTGCACTCAGGAATCACTCCTGGCAGTGCTCGGGGGACCATATGGGATGCCGGGGATCGAACCCTGGCCAGCACAGGCCGGCCGCGTGCAAGGCAAACGCCCTACCCGCTGGGCTATCGCTCTGGCCCCTCCATTAACAGTTTTTAAAAACAGATTCAAGGCTCTGAATTTCCTGATCTGTTGGAGTAGTTGGTTTTTTTTCTTTTTTGGGTCACACCCAGCAATGCTCAGGCGTTACTCCTGGCTCTGCACTCACGACCTGCTCCTGGTGGTGCTCAGGGGACCATATGGGGCCCCGGGGATCGAACCTGAGTTGGCTGTGTGCAAGGCAAATGCCCTACCCACAGGACTATCACTCCGGCCCCGGATTAGTTGATTTTGAATGCAGATTTAGACTTTAATATTTGTTCATTGTAGGAGATGATATTTTATAAACTATTTCATTTGACTGATTATTTTATGTAGGTTTTTATTGCTTCATTAAATTATTTGTATATTTTACCTGATTTTTGTATTAGAGCATATTGATTTTATAAACTGAGAGTTATTTTATCTGTTTTACCTTTGAAAAATACTGTCAAGAATTGATACAATGCCCTCAAGTGTTTGGCAGAATTAGTCAGTTCATTTGTCACCAGATAATTACACTCTGTTTGCATTATTTATTCAATCTCTAGTATAAATAGGCCACTCAAATTTGTGTAGTCTCTTTTCTTGTGTGAATTTTGGAGGATGATGTTACTCAAGGATTTTGTGTTATTTGTCCTAGTTATCAACTCCTTGAGGATAGAGTTGTGCAGAGTATTTTTTCTATTCTTTTCTTTTCTTGCATGATCTTTTGTGATGTTAATTTTTTGCTACTAATAGTTTGTGTTCTCTATATTTTTTGTTTAGTTAACTTTGTTTGCTAATTTTTTTTTGCTTTTTTTTTTTCTTTTTGGGTCACACCCGGCAATGTTCAGGGGTTTCTCCTGGCCCTTCACTCAGGAATTACTCCTGGCTGTGCTCGCGGGACCATATGGGATGCCGGGGATGGAACCCGGGCAGACACAGGCTGGCCGCATGCAAGGCAAATGCCCTACCCGCTGGGCTATCGCTCCGGCCCCTGTTTGCTAATTTTATTAATTATACTTTTATTTGTTTAATTGGGGACGGGGTGGGAGACACATGATGATGCTCAGAGTTTACTCCAGGCTCTGCATTCAGGATTCATGTCTAGCAGCCTCTGGGGACCATATGTGGTGCCGGAATCTAAGCAGTCAGAGTGTGGAAGTCAAGGGCCCCTCCCCCACCCCCCCACTACCTCTTGTCGCTAATTGGGTTTTTAAAGGTCCTTTAATATTTCTTTATTTGGGGCTATTAGGTCACACCAAATGTTGTTAGATTAAAGAATCGTGGCTTTGTTGTAAGTTTTGGAATTTGGAATTATAGTTTATCAAATTTCTATTGGCCAGGACTGTTTTGGCTATTCTGAATGTCTGAATTTCAAACTAAAATTCAGGATCGTCTTGTTTATTTCAGTATATATACATTTTATTTTGTAGTGGAATGCCTAGATTGTATAGATGAATTTAGAGAACATGTTGATGTAAACAATGTAAGTCTTCCGACCAATGATAATGGGATAGCATGCCTCAGATCATCTCTGATCTCTGCGAGTACAATTTTAACTTTGGAAATATTTATTCTTAAGTTTTTTGTTCTTTATTTTAATGATATGGATACAACATATTGCTTTAATTGTTGCATTTTTCTCTCTTGCTAGAAAATTACTTACATGTATTTTTCTGGTATACAAAAGCTTTGCTGAATTCATGTACTAGCTATAAAACTTTCTTAGAATTATCATTAGTATTTTCTACTAAAAATGATTGTCATCTTTACACAAGCTTAATTTTTTCCAATGACTTTTATATTATTTTGGCTTGTGTTTATGAGTACAGCCTCTAGCACAACATCGAGTAAAAAGTTGGGAAAATAAGCATCTTCTTTTTCTTGATCTTAAGTAGAAAGCATTCAGGTTATTTCCATTACGTATGATTCAGACGAAGGAGTCTTCACAGATATCCATTAGGAAGTTATTTATTATACCAAAGTTATCAAGTTCTTTTTTGTTCAATTTTTTTCAAATGCTTTTACAGCCTTTAAAATGATTGTGTTTATTCCATATGACAAAGCTACAAAGTATAATATGATTGTCATTCTAAAGCCCTCAAAATTGCATCATACAATTTTTTTTTTGTTATTTATATGTTTCTTTGGCAACAACAAGCTGTGCTCAGGGTTTACTTCTGGCTCTATGTTCAAGGGTCACTCCTGGCAGTGCTTAGGGTCCACATGTGGTGCCAGGTAACCAAACTTGGGTAGTCTGAGAGCAAGACAGTGTCCTACTTACTGTACTAGTAACTATTACTAATCTTATCATTTTATAAGCTGATTTAGATATAATTATCATTCCCAACGAATGGAAGCCTTACTAGTGCCTGCTTGAGCAAATCAATAAACAATGGGAAAACAAGACAAGTGACATAGTATCTAGTCGAAACATTTAGCAAGTAATTTCACTATTAAACTCATAGTGCTAACAGCTAAAAAATCCAGCCATAACTCTGAAGGGCTTAATTGAATATGCCATTTCTGCTGTCTTTCCTCACGCCCTCATGGAAAGAAAAGATAGAGAAAGGGAGGCAGTGAAGCAGTACTTTGAAGAAACACATCGGTGAGATTTTGACATTCCCTGGTCTCTTCTCCCACGAGGGCTTAGCATTCAATCCCTTCAACTAAACCGGCACTTTCCAACATCTTTGCGTACATCCTCTTTATCCACTAACTAGTAGAGTGACTGATGCTGCTGAGACAAAAGATGAGGAAGGAAGTGGGAAATAGTCCATGTCTAACCTTACCCCCCTCCTTTCTTTTCCCATTTGACATGGCAAAGATAAAGCAATGTCCCTTGTTCTGAGCGGGTCCTGCTCAAAGTGGTTGAGAATGAAAGTGTGTTTAGCCCAACTGAAAGAGAGTGATCCAATGGGGAAGCGCCAAGACGATGAGCACTTACTCTGCACCGGGAAACAAGATGCTCGCCAACTGCTTCCAAGTGAAAAAGATGCTTTGCTCGCTCACCCCGGTATCAGCACAGGAAGGAGGGGGCTTTGAAGGAAACTTATCTGTCCTTAACCTACTGGGGAACCAGGTGTAATTTGTACCAAGGGAAAGAAAATGATTTAAATTGGTTTAGAGATTGAAACATTGAGCTGACTACATCTTGGTCAATAAAAGTGATCACTTCACTTTACTTCCCGTAGATCATCGATTACTCGAGTGGGCACCAGTAACATCTCAATATGTCCTGGCACATGCGAGATAGCCCAAGGGTATCTGCCCGCTTCAGGAACATAAAGATCCTCAAACCATTCCATCAACTCATGGGAATGAGGTCTATAATTGTTACTAATATTTGGCACGCCAAAGACGACACTGGTAGCTTGCCAGGCTCTGCCGTGCAGGTGAGATAATCTTGTAATCACCTCAAAACTCTAGCATTTATTGATGAACCGTGCAACTGCAAGCGGCCGTGCGCGAGCCGGGCTGTGATCAGCTCTTCTGCTTGGTGGAGTTCTGATGAGAGGGGAGTCCGGATGTGGAAAATGGCGGCCCTCATGGTGTGGGGGTTCCTCTGGTTTCTTGCAAGGCTCTGCTGGGGCATTTAGAAAAAAACAACAACAAAAAAAAAACTGTAGACTCAGACTGAATTTTCATGAAAGCTCCTGATCATTCTTCCAGATACAAAGTAGTGAATCTCCACAGCACTGTGCATTGTGTGTACAAAACCTTTATTCATTCATAGTATAGTATTTTGTCTTTATTTCTATTAATTTAACTCCATGCCCTGGGAAACACAATAACTGAAAATGTTTTAGGAAGACTAAGAGTTTTATATAAAAGCAAGAGCATTTTCAGCTAATGTATGTAGGTTTTATTCATATTCTGAAATAACTGGATGAACGCCTACACATTCAGAACAATAGATCTTTCTTTCACATATTCAGGCCTCTATATTTGTAAATTGTTTTGGTTCTGCTTGATTTCAGGTGAACTTTAAAATGTGAAATCAATTCTGGAGTTAGAGAACTTCAATGAAGTGAAAAAAGACATATTATTCCTTTTATCCCTTGCTGACTGTTACTCACTCACAGTTCCCCATGTCCTTCATTCTATGATGTAGTTATGAAAGACGTTAATGAGTTTTCTTAGCAGAAAACTGGCTGAAGCTTTTGAAAAATAAAAAGATTAAAGCATAATCAAGGATAATGCATAAGTCTTATTGGTGGTTGTGTAATAAAAATGTCTTTAAAATGTTCTTGTTAAAATTTAATCATCTTAGCTCTTACTCATTTTTATAAATGCAAGAACCTGAAAGCAATCTCATGAATCAAGTTAAAGTAGTATGCTGAATACCCTCCACTTTATGAATTTATTTAGTATTTTTCTATAAGCATTTTATTTTTATTTAAAATTTCTATGTAATAGCAGTAACATCTGTTGTAAGCTACAAATTTGAAGTGTAAGCAATGGTAAAATAATAGATATAGCATAGACCAAGCTAAGCATTTATACAATTTAGTTAAGCACCACTATTATGGAATGCACCCTGTTTCCTTTGTTGTTGTTATTTATTTTTGTTTGGAGCAACACTTGGTAGTGCTCAGGATTTTATCCTGCCTCTGCATTCAGGAATCACTCCTGGCAGTGCTGAGGGAACATATGTGATGCCAGGGACTAAACCTGGACAGGACATGTGCAAAACAAGGACCTTATCCACAATACTTTATCACTGGCCCCCATCCTAATAACCAATTATCTAAACATAATGTTGTTTATTTAAATATTCATTTTTGTTAGAAATATTCCCAACCTCTAAGCTCTCTATCAAAACTATCATTTGATTTTCATATTTTCTCTTTTTTCTTAAAGTTTTTAATTTAAACTAGTAAAACACATTTACTGGAAGAGCAGTAAAGAGGATATACTAGATTTGTGTTATTTTCTTATGGGGTACTTCCTTATATAACTGACTTTGAGTTTGTTGGTACACAGGGACAGTGAACAAGTTAAGCGCTTTGTCTTTAAAAGGCAATGTCACAAATACATTTCATTAGGGTTATATTATTCATGGCAACTATAAAAGTTCAAACCCAAGAGTTCATGTCAGTAACTGACTAGACTGTTGAACTATTGGTCTAGAAATATATCATATGAAGTTTGGGGGAAGTTGGAATTTAAAGGAACTATAAACTGAAAGATGGTAGTTGTTATCTAACACAGTTGAAGATTCTTGGTTCATATAGAAAAATATATCCAAGATACCAAGACAGCAGAGAGAGAGATAGAGAGAGAAAGAGCTTCACATTCCAAATTCCAGGAAACAATGAATATTAACAACTTACAGCTATAAACAACTTTGCAACCTTAATGGAACTGGAGAATATTATGTCCAGTGAAGGAAGTTAAAAGGAAAAATACCAAATGATCTTATGCTGAAGGATAACAAAAGGAGGAATTCCAAGGTATCAAGGACAGATTTTCAGGTTAGCCCTGACCCTAAATTGTAATAGTGAGGATGATGGGTAAGAAAAGAAACTGAGGTGGGGAGTAAGAAAGGTGGATAAGAAGTCAGGGGTTTGGGTACATCAGTGGTGTAGAGCTGTAGGATCTATACATATCTGAACTGTGAAATCAGCAATGATGTACACATGAGAGTCAAGCTACGTACCTATAGATTTAGAGTCAGGATATGGGAGAAGGGTAGAAATGAACCTTGAGGCAATAATGGATGGAAGCATACACTGGTGATAGGGTTGGTCAGGGACATTATATACCTGAAGTTATTCATTAATGACTGTGTAAATCATTTTTAAAATTTAATGTTAAGTTCGAATGTTTAAAAAATCTCAATAATTTGAGTATAGGTACTTTGAATTTACCATCTAAACTCCAAATAGCTTTAAAGAAATTCTGTGTGACCAAGGTAAAATGGAATGAAAATTATTTGTTCTTCCAGGATTACTGCAAAATTGTTGTAGAAAGCTGACTTTATTTGGCATTGTTGAAAACTAGTTCTCTACCCATTTCCAATAAAGATTTTAAACCTATATTTAGATGCATTAAAAAGTTTGGAAAAAATTATCTGACTCAAGAGCAAAAGGGAATGATGAGGTTGAAAACACCACACCCACTCAAATATGTATTTATTGTTGAAGTTGGGCAACCAACACACAAATCCATCCTCAGTGACCAGCAAAATTAATAGTAAGAAGCAAAAAGCTCATTCCATCATCTTAATGGCATTGTGTACAGATATCATGACTATGTTTCTTCACAAAATGCAGGCAAACATGTCTAACGGGAAATAATTCATGATGAATAGTTTGTCTTTGTCAAAGTTTCAGTGGCAAAATTCCACTGATATTGGTGTCTATGAGTTCCATCTGCTGCCTGAAAGCTGGCTGATTCGGTATGCATAGCCTAAAGATATTCTATATAAGTGTCTTCCAAATACGTTACCCTGAATTTCAATATTATTACCCATTGTTCTTTGCATTGTGTTAGTGTGCTTTGTAAAATGAATTTTAAAAATTTAGGCAAAAAATAAATTCAGGCAGCATAAAGATCTGAGTACAGAGGATCTGTAATAGTCACAACAGTGTGTTTCTTCCTCCTCAAACCCTTGTATTTATGAGAATATATTGAACATTTTAAGAACAGTTTAGAAAACTTACTATAATGTTTATAAAGTGTACTTTTTTTTCAGAAAATATTTTACTCAGGATCAGAATGATAGTACAATGGGTAGGGTTGTGTTTTGCATGCAGCTGATCCAAGTTCAATCCCCCAAATCCCATATGGTCCCCAAACACCAACAGGAGCAATTATTGAGTGCAGAGTAAGGAGCTGGCCCTGAACATCCCCAGGTTTGACTGACCCAAAAAAACAAAATATAAAATAACATACATATTATTATTATGTACATAGATATATAAATTATTTTCCTTGACATTGGTAAGCCATGATTTACCAGAAAAGATTCTTTCATCACCCACTAGGATACATGGACCAAATGGGAAAGAAGTTTCAGAATTTAAATTTAGTCAGTCAAGAGCTGGAACGATAGACCAGTGGGTCGAACATTGGCCTTGCATGCAGCCAGATCCTTGTTTGATCCCGGCATCCCATGAGATCCCCAAGCACTGCCAGGAGTAATTCCTGAGTGCAGAGCCAGGAGCAGCCCCTGAGCATTGCCAAAAAGAAAAAAAAAGAAAAAAAAGTCAGTCAAGACTCAGTTGGCAACAGAATTACCTTAAAGGATGTTATATCTGACATTCCTGGAAGTAGGCTGTTAACATTCAAGGTCAAGGAAAGAAATGAAAGAAAGTTATCTAGGAAATTAGGAAAGAAATACAGAGGAACCATACAGCAATTACGTAACATGTGTAGACCTGTGTTTTGCAATTGGTGATCATATTCTCCCCACTCCATGTGGATCCCAGGTTATTATAAGCGAGTCAAATGAAAATTTATAGATAGGGGGCCACAGCATAAGATTAAGGGTGATCGATTAGATATTTCAGACCAATTTCTCTTGTCTCTTGCCAGTGTCAATAAATAGGAACCACAATCCAGTTTGCAAAAGAAAAGAGATTGTCCTATGCCTGTTGGGTATAGAATATCTACTATAAGCTATCGCTGCTTGGCAGACTTGGAATCATATATGGTCTTTCTCAAACAGAAAGTGTCACTGTAGAATTCTTTTCTGTCTCCCCATGACCATGTATTTTTATCCTATAGTTTTGTAGATGTTTCATGAATTTATGCCATAAAAATTTAATTTTGTGATATTTATATCTCAGTAATTAGATGTATCACAAAGCAAAGTTTTGTAAAATATCGGAAACAAATTTTCATAATAGTTTTCCTACAAGCCTTGTCGCAGGAATTTGGACTCCTCAGGTCCTTTTGCAGTACATAAGACTGTTTCCTTATAAACAATTCTTTAAGATCATCTTCACAGATTGGTGATATTCTAACATGGATGCTAAATAGGAATTAACTTTTTTTTTTTTTTTTGTTTTGTTTTGTTTTGCTTTTTTGGGTCACACCCGGCAATGCTCAGGGGATACTCCTGCCTCTGCACTCAAGAATTACTCCTGGCGGTGCTCGGGGACCATATGGTATGCCGGGGATTGAACCCGGGCGGCAGAGGCCGGCCACATGCAAGCAAACGCCCTACCCACTGGGCTATCGCTCCGGCCCGTAAATAGGAATTAACTTTTAATATTTAAAACTTTGGGGTGTAATAGAGATCTAATTTTCCTAGTCTACTGGGTTCTTGGACTGGTTAAATAATCAAATTAACACTAGGCAACTTAGAAAGGAGCATGTGTAATACATATAGAGAGTCCACGAAAGTGTAAATTCTACCTGTATAAGGCAAAATGAGGGTCCTTGGGTTTGGAACAATAATCAATGGGTAGGGGTCTTAGAACTGATCCTGGATTCTATGCACAATCCTATATATGGTCAACTGAACCCATTAGGAGTGATCAGTAGTGCAGAGCCAGGATTAGGCACTGAGCTCTGTGTAGTGTGGCCCCTAAACAATAACAAAATGAACCAAGAAAAATGAGTTTATATATCCTGAGCTGAAAAAAGAAGCCAGGGCCCATGCTTCCGGGAAAGAGAAGGCATTAACCAGAGGAAGATCAGGTGCTGCGGCTGGATGTTGGCCCTGCATTTAGCTTCTTTCAGAAACTGTACATTGCCCCACATTTCAACAGAGAATGGTCCAAGTTTGTTTCTGAGCCTACAAAGTCTTATGTTTGACCTCAGCACAAAATTAATTCACATGGCAAAGAGAAGTGTTTTAAAAAAGACTGTTCTGAACATCTTGGGGAGTCCTGTTCATCAAAAAAGCCTTTAAATACCAAGTAACAGTGAAAGAAACACTTAACTATTAAAAGCCAGTTCTCTGAATAGCACCTAAAATTAGCTTCCATAGCAACATGGACTTCTATAAGATATATGAACCCTGAAAAAACTTTTAATCAAACTGGGGAGGAGAGCATGCTTAACTGATTGCATGTGAAGATTATGGAGGAAAATGTATCCTGTTTTAAGACCTCATTGTTTGGTTCTCTATCTTACTCCAGTTCAACATTATTTTAATTTTTGTGTAAAGGGATGCTCTGTAAGAGGTCATGGAGACACATATTTAAAGGTAGAAACAGGAATCCATAGAACGTGAATGTATTTGCATCCATATGAATGTGTCAATAAGTATTTGTATGAATGAAGAAAATATGTATAAATGAAGAAAAGGGAATACATGAGAGTTTTGATGTTCCCCCAACTGCAAACGGTAGATGAAGAAGGAAAAGAACATAGGTCACTATAGTTGGGACAGTGGTGGTGATGTAGTTGGGCCTCACGGGAGGCTTATGTGAGGCCCAAAGGAGAGATGGTCATTTTCTCCCCAGCCGCTTCTGCCACCCAGGACCCGCTGGGCAGGCTTAGGACTAATAAAGCCTGCGATGAGCCCCTGCACAGTGTGGGCCTGAGCCCCACCAGCCCCACGAGGTGGCCGTCAAGTCATGAAAAAAGGCAGAAACCCCCTTTCCCAACCAGGGCAGGCCTACTCATGGAAAGTTACCAATTTAGGGCCTGAGTGTCCTTTTCATCTTGAAGTAACCTTTTTGTTATCTACAAAAGGCCCAGAACAAATTCCTGTTAGAGGTTATGAGACCCCGCCCAAAATCTACTATCTGGCCTGAATTGCCTGGATTGCATTCCTGCACGTCACGCATAGCCGTTGCTGACCCATGATCCCACGGTGTATCTAGCCGCACCAAATATAGAAAGAAGTATTAAGAATGATCTGATTGGTGGGGAATGGTTACTTGGTACAAAGTGATTGGCTGCCTGCGCGCAGACCTTGATGTAATATTTTAAATCTATTGGATGGTTATGCGCGGGCTTTTCTGTAGCAGCGGGAACTATCTCTTAAAAGATCCTCCCTGGAAGGGCTCAGGGCTCTCTTAGCCACTGACCACTTGGGGTCATGCTATGGGCCCGAGTATACTCGCTTATTAATAAAACCCTTGCTTTTGCATAGGACCCGGTCTCTCAGAGTTTTCCTTAATATGTGCGGCGTTCTGAAGCTCCCAGTCAGTCACCCCATCGGGTGGCCAACTCTTTCAGTCACACCTGATGTCTGCTTGGGCTCTCGGCACCCGAGTTGATCCCCACCACCCGAGGTTTCTCGGGAGCCACGGACTCAGGCTGGAGCAAGGAATTGCTCTTTGCAGGAAAGGAAAGTCAGTCCTAGGCCTTACCCAGAGCTGCCTTAGGGTTCTTGTCTTCCTCACAGAAAAAGAATTTTCAGGAGTCTACAAGCAGTGAAGTAAACAAATTTTATTAAGGAGGTTTTAGGATGGGGAAGGAGGGGGAAAGTGAGGGAGAGAGTACACACCTCAAGAGGTGAGATGCCGGGCTACTCCCAGAGGCAGAGAGGGAGCCCAGACTGATTTCCAAAGAGGGCTTTTTATCCCTTTGAGCTGGAATGCTCTGGAATCTTCTGCTGAGCTATCAAAGGTTGATGGGGGCTATGGGCTGTTCAGAAAAAGGTGGATTCAGCCTCCTCAGGGTCTATTGTTGATTAATGGGTCCTATCAAGTCTTCATTCCTGGTTCCAAAAAGTGATAGCCTAATGGACATAGTTCATTGCCATGCAGGGCACCCCCTGTCTGCCTGGCTACATCAGTGGGGGTCAAGTCTCCGGCAAGGGGCAAGGGGGCAGGTGGAAGTCCCTTTCTCTGAAATTAGTCAGGAGGCTACCCTGCGGCTGAGTTGATGTGGTAGGAAGAGCTGAAGGAAGGCTGAGGCTGGTGGCCGAGACCCTCCCTGTTTCTCATCTTCCCTCACTGAAGGCAGACACTTACCCTCCCACAGAGACCCAGACACAGGGTTTATCTTCCTTGATGATTACATTTCAAAGGGTTGGCTCCCAGGCCTTTGAAAAAGACATCTCTGAGTTGTAAGACTGGCAAGAGACTGGAAGGAGATTTACATTTCAAAGGGATGGAGGAAGAAATTACAATAGGAAGTTTTCTAAAGCAACTGCTCTAAGAAAAAAGAGGCCAAAGGTTAGATCTGCTAGAAGTCTGGAAGTTCAGTCAAGCTGAGGAGGCAAGGTGAAGGTCATGTGGGTGCAAAGGAATAGGAAGAAATTAATATTTCCCGTCATTCATCAGATTACATAAAAATAATTCTTGCTTCTGGAAAAGTTTAGAACACCTGAATCTATCAGGCAACTTGGGGAAAGTTTTCCAGTTCACAGTAGTAATGTGGAAAACTACTTTGACTGACCAGATCTGCAAAATTCATTTTTTGTGATAAAAACGACCAGAAAAAAAAAATAAAACTTGCAGCATGTATTCAGAAAATACCCAGTGAGAAAACACTTCTCACAAGTACCATTTAGCTTCCATTATTTTATTTTATTTTATTTTATTTTAAATTTAATTTTATTTGTTTGTTTGTTTATTTGCTTTTTGGGTCATGCGCAGGGGGTTACTCCTGGCTCTGCACTCAGGAATTACTCCTGGCAGTGCTTGAGGGACCATATGGGATGCTGGGAATAGAACCCAGGTTGTCCGCGTGTAAGGCTAAATGCCTGCCCCGCTGTGCTATTGCTCTGGCCCTCCATTATTTTAAACACATGATGATGCATTGTTAAATGAGTTACTAGATGTAATACTGGAAATGAATTCTACACTGAATTCGCTCAACAAGTTTTCAGATAGCAAATGTTTGCTGGAAACAAGGCTAAGACTTGAACAATCTTCTCTAACACCCAGTTCTTGGGTTGATGAACAAATTCATGTTGACTCAAATGCCTGCACCTTGGAGGTCTTTCATGAGAAAGCAGTCTCAGGGTGTGTTTCTTCTCAGCCTCACGTGGGAGAATGATTCTCTCTCCCTGTCAGATCAGTAGACTGGGGGTGGGAGAGTTTCTCTGTGTGCCAATGGCAGCCATTGCTCACAAAACAATACAAATCCTAAAGCTGAAAAAAAAAAACTACTCCATATTGGAATAATTTAAAGTGCAAGCATTGTATTTCAAATTGATCTGGTAACAAACCCAAAAGAATGACAAGAAGGATGTTTTCATAAAACTAATTACCAGGTCAGATGCTTAAAATAAAGCCTTGTACTATGTGCAAACACATCCCAGGCAATGTGCTACCGTCTACCCTAGGGAAGAGTTCATTGTTTTCTTCCTCTATCTCTCTAACAGTGATGGAAATCTAAGTGCTTCACTTCCTGTTGGGTATCTCCTCTCTCTCTCTCTCTCTCTCTCTCTCTCTCTCTCTCTCTCTCTCTCTCTCTCTCTCTCTCTTCTCTCTCTCTCTCTCTCTCTTCCTCCTCCCTCTCTCATAAACATATTCTATATCAGGAAAGTGTCTTCATGTAATCTTAATCCAAGGGCTAGTTTAGATGCAATGAAATTGATGTAGGTGGGCCTCATGGGTGGCTTATGTGAGGCAGGAAAGGAGAGAGATGATCACCTTCTCCTCCCCCCACCTCTGCAGCCCGGCCAGGGACCCACTGTGCAGGCTAAGGACTGATAAATAGGCCTGGGACCCACTGGGCAGGCTAAGGTCTGATAAGTCGTAGGCCTTACCCAGGGTTTCCTCAGCGTTCTTGTCTTCCTCTCAGATAAAGAATTTTCAGGAGTAGATGAGCAATGAAGTAGAACAGATTTTATTTTGGAAGTTTTAGGAAGGGGAAGGAGGAGAGAAAGTGAGAGAGAGAGTACACATCTCAAGAGGGGAGATGTGGGCGACACACATGCTCGGGCATCACATGGGCTCAGCCATGTGGGCTGACTCAGCACCTGGGCTCAGGCGGCTTATATGTTCTGTCCTTTGGTCAGGACGGCTTTCATAGATTTTTTTTCTCAAGCTACACCCATATGGGCTTCAATCTAGGTTAAGGTCCATTGCTAGGGGCATTGCCAAGGGAGTAGACGTTGGGAGTGATCTTCTTTCAAAAGCCTCTTTTTCTTGACCTGTTTCTGCAGGATCTTTTGTCCTGGAATGTAACTTGATTAAAGGCTGGGCTTAAGACAGGTTGATCCAGCTCCCTCAGGGTCTATTGATGGTTAATGGGTCTTATCAAGTCTTCATTCCTGGTTCCAAAAAGGTGACTTGGGACAGCCTTAGGGCAAGAATTCACTGCCTTGTGCCCCCTGCCTACATCAAAATTACAATGAGACTTCTATGGAAAAGACATATTTTATTATTTTTAATATTTTCATTGTTTTGATGAACTAGTTTTCCTTTCTGCTGTTGTGTGAAACAGTTGGAAGTGAAATGGCTAAGAAAGGTCTAATAAAGATTGTTACCAAACCCAAATTTCAGTGCTAACTACCAGAGGGTCAATATTTGAGAGACAAGAACCAGTGCAAAAAAAACTAGGTTTTATTTGGGTCTCTCAACCTGAAAATAGGGCACCCAACCCCACACCCCACTCCAAAACATTTTTTTTCTGCATTGTCAAAAGAAGTGGCTTTAGCAGGAAAAGATATCAGCGAAGCCCATTTTCAAAGAGGACTAGATATAGTCTGGGGGTGTCCCTCATGCCTGAGCTCCAGAGACACTCTGTGGGAGCTGCCAAGTGCCAAGAAGCGTCCCTAGCTCTTTGCGGCTACTCAACTGATTTGGCTTCTTCCTAGATTACTGATAAATAGAGAGTTAACAAGTATCTATCATAAAATTCTGCCCAGAGCTTAGCCTACTGGGAGGCTAAGATAATGGGAAATACCTAAGACAAATGGCCAGACAAGAATCTGTTAGATCTTTGCATCCTCTATAATATTTGCCAAGTGCCCAATTTCCTTTTAAAAGGGTCTGCAGGAAAAACCTTCTCTTTAACTCCCCTGTAACAAAGACCCAGTTTCTATAAAAACTTCACAAAGAAGCAGAGTTAACTAAGTCCTATACTAAATTCCTCCCCACGTCTTTTCTTTTTTCTCTTCTACTTTCCAATAAATTTTCTCTTTTCCAACTGTGAGTATCTTTATTACTCATCATTTTAGTTCTCAAGAATATTGAAGAACCTGGGAATGGCGAGCTAATAGAGACACCCACCCTTACCACTTCTGCCTCACTTACATCCATGACAGGACCCACCATGCATAGCAGAAAAGACTTAGATGCTGACCCCTGGCTAGCTCCACCAATGAAGCCCGGTTGCCATTTTCTCCCCAGATAGAGCTTCTCTTCGCTTCAAGCACGATAAATTTTAGAACTGCCACCCAAAGGAAAGCCAGGCACCCTGTCCTCGACCCTCTGCAGAATCTGCAGTCCAAATCTCTCTGGTAAATGAATTAATCAGTTAAGAACAGTCATTTGGAGACCAACGCAGTAGAAACTCTAGCGCTCTGTTTGCAGATTCCTTTAGTGCAGAAGGAACCAAGCTGCACCCCAGTTTATCCCTCGATGGTGCTGAAATACTCGCCTCCAACTCCAGTCAGAGGCTTGGATTCGTGTCCAGTCAAGACAGAGGGCCGGAGTGATAGGACAGCCCACAGCGGGTACAGTGTTTGCCTTGTGTGTGGCCGACCAGGGTTTGATTCCCAGCATCCCATATAGTCCATCGAGCACCACCAGGAAAAAATTACTGAGTGCAGAGCCAGGAGTAACCATTGAGAATCACTGGACGTGACCCAAAAAAAAAAAAAAAAAAAGACTGTATTTAGTTGCTGCCTGTGTCCATCCTCAGGGACACTGTCGCCTTCATCTTCAACTACTAAGGATGCCACACATTAAGACCGTGGAGGCGACCACTAGGAAAGCTTTCCAAGACACCCTGAAACTCTGCCAGGCTTTTGGATGAGGCCCATCTCTTACCTGAGATCAGTGTCATGGCTAGGAAAAGTATTGCTTAAGTTGAGTGTGTGTGTTTTGAAACATCATTCAAAATCAAGCTGTTATCATCATGAAAGTAAATACTTTAAGCTGTAAAATATTTTCTTAGCCCCTTTCTAGCAAAATCCCCTAAAATTTATAGTAGATTCTCAAGTGATAAAGAAAAGATACCAAGGGAAGCAGTATTAGAAACAATACAAAAGAAGAGAAACTAAGGTGCTATGACAGAGAAACAACCTCGAAATAGCAATAGTAAGTTTATACCTATCAATACTGGTCTGAAATGTCAATAGAAGTCACCTTCAACCCAAGCACAGTGCTGAGTAAGTGGACAAGAGAATTGAGAGGAAGCCACAGCAGAGATGGGCTCTACAGACAACCGAGGCTGGAAGTGAAGGGACAGAGGGTATCTGTGCCCCCCACCAACCCCAAGAAAAGGAACAGAAAATAGGGTCACCAGCAATAGTTGAGATAAAACTGGACCAGTGTTTTCAATGTTCTGGAAGAGTACTAGAGCAGGACAGGGTGTTGGTAGTAGCTTTGAGTATAATTAGGAAGTTAGAGACAATTTTTGTTTGTTCACTTTTTAAAAGGTAGATTTCTAGTTGGACACTAAAAAGTGATTTCTTTTTCTTTTTACTTTTTTTCCTAAAAGTGGGATAGTACATCAAGTAATTTTGTGAACTTCTGAAATAGAGTGTAAACTTCGAGCCATACCAAGAGACCAAGGTGGTTCTTTAATGGGCAAACAGGGAAAATTAATCAAACTTATAAGTAACAATGGAAGATAACAAATATTATAAATATTTATAAATGTATAATATAAAACTACAGATTAAAAAATTCTCTGTAGTAGATACAAACAATGGACTATTATTCAGTTCTTTAAAAAAAGAAAATTGTACCAGCTGGATGAGTTTTTAGGACACCATTTGTGCTAAATAAGAAATTCACAGAAGGACAAAAAACTACATTATTCCAGTCACATGGGATTGTAGATACAGAGGGTAGTATGGCAGATGCCAGGGACTGAGGCAGATGGGCATAAAATCTTAGCTACACTAAGATGAATCAATTCCATGAACTGTTTCATAACACGTCCTAATCACATTATGGTCCCACACATTTAAACATGACTAAGGGGTACATGTCAAGTTATAGGTTCCATCCACAATCAATTTTTTTTTAAAGAAAGCTTGTCCTATTGCCTGGACTGTTCTAGGCATGGGGTAGAAACTCTCCACTCTCTCTTCAACAGTCTGTAGGGCTAAGGTTCAAAACCACCACCCTGGCAGCTAACATCTCCGGAGACATGTCTTGGAATTCATCCCAGGTTTGGTTCTTCAGTGAACACTGCAGCAAGGAGTTTGATGAAGACATTGACTACATTAGACAAAACTTCCACTGGGAAAAAAGTTAATCGAAAAGATGATTTAGAAAGATCAGGGCTTCAACTTGCTCATGAGACTGATTGCTCTCTGGGAGAGTCAGGCTTTGTTAGGTCTGCTCAGATTTTGGGCCCAATATCTGAGAAGTCAAGTAAAAGGTTCTGACAAAAACTGCAAGATGCATTGGAGTGTGTGCCGTGATTTTTGCTTGCTATATAGCAATAGATTTGCTTCCCGTTTATGTTATGTGAAGTCATGTTGGGGTGCTATTTGGTGGGAAACATTGATACAAAGTCAACCTGGGTTGACTATTCACAGGAACAGATCCAGCAGTGTCTATATTTATTCAGAAGATTTTTTTCTAGCAAAGCCCATGTGGTTTGTAAACACAGAACACCTGAAATGGTTATGAATTCAACCACCTGCCTTGTTTTCTCAACAGAGTTTAGATAACTGTTTTCCCAGTGATCTCTCCATAAAATTATTGATGCATTATAAAGTCTCTGTGTTTTATAAAGGCAGACTTCATACTACCTTTTTATACTACTGAATAGTAGTGTTTTTCAGTATCTTATCAATGAGGCTTTTTATACGTACAAATGCATTTTGATTCTAACACAGCAAACGCAAACAAAGTAGAGAAAAATCCTAGCATCCCAATTTTCTATGCGTGGCTTCTCTGTTGGGCTCATTTTGTGTGTGTGTGTGTGTGTGTGTGTGTGTGCATGTGTGTGTGTGTGTGTGTGTGAAAATGGTACCCACCAATGGGTTGTCTGGTATTATCAAGTACATTTTTTTACACTGTGGTCACTGAGAAGGTAGCCAGGATGCTCACGGTAAATATACTTGTCCTGCTGTCTCAAATCACTACAACTCTTTGCTGTTGCAATTACCTTACCATAGACAAAGAGTGAAAAGAAATAATTCACAGTCAACCATGTCTTAAGATAATGAGTACATAAACTTTGATCTTACATAAAACAGAAATACTAGCCAAAATGAGAGTATGTATATTAAGCTCTGTAAAACAGATGCCAAACAAACAATGACTTGATTTTTCAGGATCAAAAGTTGCCCTTCAAATATAGTTAAAACAAGAAACACTTTGGACAGATGTATGTTGGGAGTTTTTTTTCTTTGTGCCTGAATATTTTCCTGCCCTGTATTTTGGTGTATGGCCTTTATTTCTTTGAGGAAAGATATCAGGACAAGCTTAATTGACCTAATTTTTTTCCCACAGAAAGTACTCGGAAGTTATTTCAAAACAGAAAATGCATTTTAAAATGTACCCTTGAACAAATTTGGTAGGTATTTCATGAATTTCAGTTCAGTGTTATTTGCAACTAAAATTTCTACTTACATGATGTTTTAAATATTAAAAAAAACTGTAACCATCACTTCTCAGTACAGGTAGATTTAGAAAGGTCAGGCCAGAGTGATAGCCCAGCGGGTAGGGCGTTTGCCTTACACGTGGTCTATCTGTGCCAGCCCGGGGTTGATTCCCGGCATCCCATATGGTCCCCAAGCACCGCCAGGGAGTAATTCCTGAGTGCAGAGCCAGGAGGAACCCTGAGCATTGCCGGGTGTGACCCAAAAAAGCCAAAAAAAAAAAAAAAGAAAGGGCAAGCAAACCAGATATTATCACCATGACTATATGAATGCATACATTAAATAAAGTAAAAGGTTCTTGATTGATAAAAACAAAATCACTTATTACAGACACTGGGACAGATTTAATATATTAGTCTCTAAATTCTCACTAGAATAGTATTGCCTATAGATAAGTAATCTCTGATGACGAGAATTTCAGTGAATTACCTGGTGACATAGAGTCAAGTTATGGCCAGCTGGAATCCCCTGAATTGTCTGTTCATAGAATCAATACTAGAATTTTCTTCATCTTTCAGGCTATCTGCAGCTCGTGTATCTTGACAATGGTTCCGTTAGGGGAGAGTTAAAAGCCCAGATCTCCCGACCCCCAGCTGGCCTCCTCTCTCCTCCCATTGTCACTGTCTGGATCTAAGGGAGGCAGCTGGTTACTTATTGCCAATGCTCAGATCTAAGGGAGGCAGCAAGTTACTGGAAAAATAAACAAAACAGGTTTCAAACCCATCTTATCTAGAACATCTATAGAAATTGCTAACCAGGGGTTGAAGTAAGCAGAGGCAGAGAAGGTTGGTACAACCTGGAACAAAGTTAATTTGCAAAACTTAAGCTTCA
This sequence comes from Cryptotis parvus, assembly GCA_021461705.1. NCBI lineage: Eukaryota > Metazoa > Chordata > Mammalia > Eulipotyphla > Soricidae > Cryptotis > Cryptotis parvus. Next base: position 41,237 of record JAJIBD010027426.1, read on the forward strand.
TTTCTGCAAGCTAAATTCTGTTTTTCTGTAAATCACCCATGGGTGAATTTGCGTGGACTGTGACACGAGGTGGGGGTATATATTCGAGTGTTTTTCCTTTGTTCAGGGTCTTGCTCTGCTTACTTGACCCCAGCTAGCTTCTTAATGAACTCTGCTTGCATTTTGCATCACAGGCTAGATTCTTAGTGATGCCTCAGACTGACAACTCCAGACCCTGTTTTCAGAACAAATTCTTAACGTTCTGGTATCAGTGAATTAAGCCCCAATGAGTTTTCCTAATTTTTATATTATTTGTAGCATTTATGTAATAAACTGTATAAACAATATATCATTTGCATATGTATGAAAGGAAAAAAAGGAAGCATTTTATTATTTTGTTCCCCTTGGTTTAAAGGTCATTATAAATTTTAGTTATTTTCCCTATAGCTCACCGAATTTTGTGCAACTCCCCAGTCATTTTTGACCTTTGAAAACAGGAGATTTCCCTGTAATTGTTATCTGATCCCAGAGTCTATGAAGCATGACTATATTCCTTCTCAGATACACAGAATTAAACAGTTTGGATAATTCAATCCAAATAGTCTCATGTTTAAAATACATAGAAGAAAAAAATAAAATACATAGAAGACCTGCTAGAGAACAGGATTAATTTAAACATACTGTCAGGTATATCCTCGTCCAATCACTGACTTCATTCTTGAGTGGAGTTTTAGAAGAACGTATGACTTCCAGTATGTGATAACTAGTACAAAGGAACCTAGACACTTATTTTTTTATTAAGCAGAAATATTAGGATTGTTCTCTTTAGTTTAAATTATAGAGCAACTACATTCTTTGACTTATTTGCTCAAATTGCAAATGTGTACAACACCGAGCATAAGGCAGGGCAAAGTTTAATTTTCCATTTTCCTGCTTTGGAAGATAGAACCAGGTATGAAGATGATGAGTTGACATTGATTCAGAAATTTGGGCTGAAGATGTATATACCAGAATCAGGTGCGGAGCAGCAAGCTGTTCATTATAGTGGCTGAGGATTAGTAATATTCTCTAGAATAATCAACTGGAAGGATATTTAGTTTCACACAAGAAATACTATTATGCCCAAACAAAGCAGTTCTTGTTTTGTTTTGCTTGACTGTGTACTGTGAATTTATGTGGCCACACCCAGCAGTGCTCAGGCTTACTCTTAGCCCCATACTCAGGGACCACATCCCATGGAGCTATGTGTATCATATAGGATGCCAAGGGATTGAGCTAGGGTCAAAGCAAGTGCCCTAGTCACTATCTCTCTGGGGCATCCATACTGCAGAGTACTTGCAATGTTAATCCCCAGGGCATAACAAATGTTTTGAGTATTTTTGTCTATTTTTCTTTTTTGGTTGGGATTACTCTTTACTATTTGATATTAAAAGGCAGGATAACAACACTAGGTGGTCTTCTGCGCATAGACTAAGTGATTTAGGGGATAAAACAAAGAAATGAATCTAATTCTTGTGTGTGTTTTCCTACTGATTTATGCATTCACATATAATGTATTTTTAAATATTTGAAGATTTTGTAAAAATTAGAAAATGGAATAAAATTTACCAGTTATATTTATATGCATTTCATTCAATCTATTGACTGTCCCTTCATATAGGATTCTATAGGTACATTTAGAATTTTCACTTATAAGTTTTCTAATTTATTGACCATAGAAAACTCACCTTAGAATCAATAATATTATGTTTCTTAAAAATATGTATAAACTAACAACATAATCAGAGGTCATTGGAATTTTGTCTTATTAATGAATATTATTGGTGATATATGGGTTACATGTTTTTTAAACACAAGACCTAGTAAAATCACTATCACTATCCTCCCGTTGATCATCTATTTGCTAGAGCGGGCACCAGCAATATCTCCATATGTCCTATCTCATGCTTGTAGAGCCTAAGGGCATCTATTCACTCCAGGAACATAAAGAGCCTCAAATCATTATATTAGGTTATGGGAATGAACTAATACAATTGTTACTGGTATTTGGCATATCAAATAAAACAGGGCAGCTTGCCAGGCTTGCCATGCAGGTGGCATACCCTTGTAGTCACCTCTAAACATAGCATTTATAGATGAACCGTGCAGCCGCAAGGCGGCCACATGAGACGGGCTGTGTAGGCTGTTCCTGGATGGAGTTCTGACGAGAGGCAAGTCTGGATGTGGAAAATGGCCTCCCGATGGAGTGGGAGGGTTCATCTGGCTTGTTGTGCAGCTCTGCTGGGGTGGCGGGCCAGGGGCTAGAACCCGCCATCCCTCCCGGCTGCCTTGTGAGCAGCTGGGCACAGGGAGAACAAGTAGCAGCTCTGCCCCATGTCTGTAAGTCTCTGGTTCAGCATACCTGGGCCTAATTGAAAAAAAAAAAAAAAAAAACTGCTGCAGGATGGAACTCGATAAGAAGGGCTGTAAATTCCTCCTTTTATCTTAATGCTGTTACCTCAAAGCATTTTCATTGTCTTGCTGTTTACTTTGTCTCCACTTTTTTTTCGTCCCTTTGAACTCTTGGATATAACATGTTAAGTTTGTGGTTTTCTTCATTCCCATCTCAGTGGGAGCATATAATTCACCCATATATCTCACCTATTAAAATATTACTAAATAATTAGAACAGAATGCAGCTCCAAAAATAAATTCAGCATGTGTGGTTAGAGAAAAGGGGAAATAGAGTGGCAAATAATGAAGATTGTGCAACGAAATTAAAAGATAAACTGAGATTGAAGATAGCAGTGATATCATGTAGTACAAATCTAATGCTTACATTCTTTTGTGACCAGCAGTATCCCTATCAATAGTTTGAATCATAAAATGTACATACTGCTAGTTTAATGGACTTATTTCCTAAATAGCCCATCTCCCTTTTTCATAAGGGGCTCCTTCTTCACTGACTATTCCTTCAAAATAACCTATGTAATGTTTCCTACCTTTTACCAACTTGGGCTCACGGTTGTACAGAACACTCAGTTTCTCTATATTTTGGGAGGGGGTAAGAGTTTCCTATATTCTTTTGTTTCTATTCAGCAGGATCTGTAATTCTCTTTCCTCACCTTAATTGACAATCTGACAGCATTAATACTTACTAATGGAAGTCCGTATCTTAAACGATGCCTCCTTTTATTTTAATGCTGTTACCTCAAAGCATTTTCATTGTCTTGCTGTTTACTTTGTCTCATTTTTTTTGTCCCTTTGAACTCTTGGATATAACATGTTAAGTTTGTGGTTTTCGTTATTCCCATCTCAGTGGGAGCATATAATTCAGCCATTGCAACGTGGTGAATTTACCACTTTGGATTGCTGCCTGGAAAGGCTGGTAAGTGGGTGAAGTAATTCTAAGCCTCAAGCACTGATAATGGGTACAGAGACTTGGAGCTTCTTTATGTTAACGTAGGTGACAATATCTGTTACAGTAAAACACATACATAGCTTGTGACCTCAGAATCATCAGTACACTGGCTCAGCTCTTCACACGCTACCTGTCTGAATGCAAGGTGCCCTCCCAATGGAAAACCATCAGGACAGGTCTACTGTTCAAGAAGGGAGACATCCACAACATTGGCAACTATCTCCCCATCTGCCTGTTGTCCATCATCTATAAGCTGTTCACTCAAGTCATCCTGAACAGGATTGGCAGAACACTAGATGAAGGACAACCATGCGAGCAAGCTGGCTTCTGGAAAGGATTCAGCACAATCGACCATATACACATGGCAACCAAGCTCATTGAAGTTTGTAGGGAGTTCAAGATGCTGCTCAGTCTAATGTTTATTCATTGAAAGAAAGACTTTGATTCTGTTGAGACTCAAGAGGTCATCGAAGCCCTAACCAAACAGGGCATTCAAACTCAATGCATTAAGATCCTTCGTGAGTTCTATTACGGATCACCACAAGGATCTCACCACTCTACAAGTTAGTGATCATTGATGTAAAAAGAGGGTTTCATCAGGATGATACCATTTCACTGAAACTCTTCAGCGCCACCCTTGAAAACATCATGCGACAATTAGAATGGGAAGGATTGGGAGTATAGATAGACAGTCGACAACTATACCATCTCTGCTTCACTGAAGACATCATTCTAATAACACCAAACATTAGCCAAGTGGCTAATGAGAATCAGGGATGCTGGCTTGTTTGCCAAGGCATCGAAAATCAAATGGGCTAGACAGATGGGCTGGACTTGGAGATGACCACTGGACTAGAGTCATTACCGACTGGATCCCACGGGATGCCAAAATATCATGTGGCCTCCCACCTACAAGATGGTCAGATTTATTTGTCAAGACCCTGAACAAACTGTTTGAAGTTCTTCATCCTCCTGAAGTAAGCAGATGCCATTGGGATACACTGGCACTTGACAGGGATAAATGGAAACGTTACTGGCACCTGCTCGAGCAAATCAACAAATAACAGGTTGTCAAGTGATCAAGTGATCAAGTTTTTACAATTTTTTTGCTTTAAATGTCACCAAGAAATAAAAGTTCCATTCAAAAACAATTATTTCAGGTTAGAGTATATTATTTTTTTTCATCTTATATTTCTTTTTTATTTATAGCAATCTCCTGAGAAATGCTTTTATTGTCCTCATGTCACACTGAGAACCATTGTGTGAAAATCAAAAACATTATAGGTTATGTTATAGCTTTGGTTACCCCTAAATTTATATCATGGCTTTTTAAATTCAAATGATCAATTAAATATATGCAAAAAAGGCAACTCAAAATGCAAATCATATTTTCTCATTTTTGACAATACATATTCCTTAAAATGAGATAATAAGTTTTGGTCCCTGTAAACTATAAAAAAATATCCATTTCGTTTTTTAAATTGAGCTACTGTGAGACATACAGTCACAAAGGTGTTCATAACAGAGATTCAGTTACCCTGTGTTCCAACACCCATTGCTTCACCAGTGACATTTCTCACCAACAGTGTCCCCTGTTTCTCTCGTGCCCTTTTTCACACCACTCCCATGTCTCTATGGCAGACACTTTTCTTTTCCATGTTTATTTCCCTTTTATGCACTGTGGTTGTTAATAAATACTGTTACTGAAGAGGCATCAGGCATATCATTTTACCTCTTTTCAGCGCCTAATTCCTGTCCAGAGTGATGAATTTCACTTATCATTGTCATAGTGGTCCCTTCTCTGTTCTAATTGCACTCCCCATGTGGCAAGCTCCTGCCAAGGACCAGTCCTCCTGACACTAATTTTATTGTCTTGCAGTAATAAAATAAACAATTTAATATAGAAATACTTCCTTTAAGCACTCAGGATAACTGCTGGCTGCTGTTTTGCCCTCTGGAACTTCAGACTTTGTCCTATATGCTATGACAAGACTCTCTGAGTTCCCCCACCTTCATCAATGTGCCTACACCCCAAGACAGTGGGCAAGACTGCGGGCGAGTCTGGGGGCACCTGCCTCCTAAACCATGTGACACCATATTACTACACTGCAACACTGAACCATCAGGCCTGGAGTAGCAACCAGACTTATCCCTTGGCGGCTGAGGACCAGAGGGGTGAGCCAGGCCCTACACAATCCTGCATTAAGCAGGCATCCGATTAGAAACACATTCAATTCATTTATAATTTCTGGCGCTACATTATACCCATCATAAAATTATTTATGTGAAAAAAATGGAGAATAATTAGGTAAGGAAAAACATTAGCATCTTTATGTGAAGAGGTCTGTAGGCACTAAAACAAACTTTGGCTTGATTAAATTCTAGGAAGAATAAATTTTCAGATAGTAAAATTTGCCCTACCTATTCAAATATTTGGTGGTAATTAAAATGGCAATTCTGTATTCAAAATACAAATAAAAGATACGGCCTTACCATAAATTTCTACTGTGTTAGTGTTTCATTTTAGTAGTCTATTAAATGATATCTTGTACTGTACCAATGTAATGAGTAGTCTCCTGCATCATCGGTTCCATAGCAACACACACTAGCGGCAGCTGTGTAAAAAGGGATGGGACAATACAAACAATGTGAATTGGCTAATATTTAAAATAAGTAAAAGATTAAGGCAAGAGATTCCAACTTAAAACTATAAAATGTGGATAATTGGAAAGAAATTGAAATAAGTTTTTAAAATGCTGAATGTACAGGGTGAGAAAACCTGTAATGATCAATATTAACGGAAAAATATGAAGAGAAAAGCCTTTGGTAATTGGATTAGCAAATTGGGAAAGAAAAGCAAAATGTGGATTGCTAAGAGGAGCAGCTCAGGGCAACCCTTAAAAGGAAACATATTTCTCTCATGGAGTGGGGGCCAGGCGACCCCCTCACTCCATGAGGGCCTCCATTTTCCACATCCAGACTTCCGCCTCGTCAGAACTCCACCCAGCAGACCAGCCTATCACAGCTTGGCTCATCGAGATCCACCCTGCAGCAGTCTTTTTTTTTAAATCCGGCCCAGGTATGCTGATCCAGAGACTCTCAGACATGGGGCAGAGCTGCTACTCGCTTTTCCTGTGCACAGTCTCTCACGAGGCACCCTGGAGGGATGGTGGGTTCTAGCCCTGGCCCACTACCCCAGCAGAGCCTCGCAACTAGCCAGACGACCCCCCACTCCATAAGGGCCTCCATTTTCCACATCCTGACTTCTCTCTCGTCAGAACTCCACCCAGCAGACCAGCCTATCACAGCCCAGATAGCGGGGCCACTTGCGGCCGTATGGTTCATCAATAAATGCTGGATTTAGATGTGACTACAAAAGTATGCTACCCGCACGGCAGAGCCTGGCAAGCTACCCGTGTCATATTTAATATGCCAAATACCAGTAACAATTATAGACCTCATTCCCATGACCTGATGGAATGGTTTGAGGCTCTTTATGTTCCTGGAGCAAGCAGGTGCCCTTGGGCTCTACTTGCATTTGAACAGGACATATGGAGCTGTTACTGGTGTCCGCTCGAGCAAATTGTTGATAAACGGGAAGACAGTGATACAGTGATACTTCTCTCATGATGGGGCTCTTTTGAGCAATGGAGTCCAGCCTGGAAAGTAGCTGCAATTGTAAGTGGTGGTCTCTGGCTGTTGGGACTCTGTTGAGACAGGCCCATATTCCGGCCTATCTGCTCCCCAGATCATCCCATTTTCAGTCTGTTGCTGCCCCCCAAGCACCAGCAGGAGTAATTCCTGAGTGCAGAGCCAGGAGTAATCCCTGAGTATCACTGGGAGAGACCCAAAAGCAAAAATAAATAAATGAATAAATAAATGAAATAGAAAGGAGAAATGAAATAGAGAACATACTTAGGGATGAAAGAGATGGTACAGAGATGCTAGACTCCTGCTTTGCACAGAGGGGCCCTGAGTTCAGCCCCCCAGTACTATTTGCAGCCGTGCCCAAGCCCAGCATATCTGCATGGCCCCAAATCAAACAGGCAGTGAGTGGCCCGAAACTCACCACATTTTCTTATGACTAACGACATATATTCATCAGTCAGAAATGGGGTCTTAAGTGCCTACTATGTGCCATGTTGTACAGCAGATAGAGAGAGGACAATATGGGTGGTAGAGGAGGGAGGAAATCTGTCTGCCCTTACTCCATAGCACGCCCCTGAAGGTACTATATGGAGAATTCTGTCCTCAGGCCACTGAGTGTCTCTGTGCTTTGAGGAATTCCCATGAGGGTCTGAAGACAGAACTAACAAGTGTATTCCTATGCACTGTTGCCTTTTCAGTGCACAGGCATTTACTAAAGACACATGAGGAGCCTTATATTTCATTAATATCTCTTTAATGAAAGATATTTCATTAATATCTCTTTTTTCCCATTGTATCAGCATTTGCAATTGAATCAATCCACCAGCCGTATTTATTTTCTTTGTATATACTTTGGCAATCATTCTCTCCCTCTGCATGTTCATCATTCAGGAATCCTTTTGTCAGCTTTACCTACCCTAATGCACTAGCAGTAATAAAGCTCCTTGTGATCTGGCTTTGCTCCAAACCTCTCTGCAATTGTAGTCAGTGAATTATTTTTAAAAATGAAAACCTGACCCCATCAATGACTCCTATTGAATATGTCAAAATGTAAGTCTGCCCCTTTCAATGGCTTCCTATTGCTTTTGGAAGACGAGGATCCTGAAGCCTGCTCAGACTACATAACTCCTAGCTTATCACACACAAGTGTGGCTCTGTCACTCACACTTTATTCTGCAGCCAAACAGTTCCTTCTGGAATGCTTTGTCTTGCACAACATTGCACTTCTTATTTCTGTCCACATTTTAGGTGATATACGTGTTTAAAAGATATTATTCCATACATCTGGATCTTAAGCTATTTTAAGATTAACTGCCTCAAAAAGGGTCATTTCATTAGAATCTGAAATTTTTTTAACAGACTTTAGTTCTCAAACAGTTTGATTTGCAGAAAATTGAGGAAGTACCATGGACAGTACCCAAATAGTGAATACCTAATTTTTAAACATTTTATATAAATATGCTCTTGCTGTGTTAATGAACAAAATTGATGAGCTATTATAAACAAAAGCCTATAATTTACTTTTCTTTCCCTCAGAAACCTGATTGTCATGTCTTCTCAGATTTCTCTCGGCGAGCTCTTAAGCTTTTACATGAGATTAATTTGAGTAGTCTTATTCTGATATGCCTTACTTAAGATGTCTTGTAATTAGGATTAAACTGTAAATTTATGTTTTTATCATTATATTATTAGGCTTATTGGTTATTCAGAGTTAAGTTAAAAAGGTAAAATCCACTTCATCTTATTCAAAGGAGGCTGACCTTCAATATGATTTATTGACCACTGTTGGTGTGGAGCTGGAGACCAGGTTGAGAAAGAATTTGTCAAGTTCTCCACTAGAAAGTTGTTTCCAGGCCTTCTCTATACTATGATATTAGTAAAGGGGTTGTCAGACTTATGCCACAACTTTTTGAGAAGGTATCTACATGAATTATCCTGTTAGATATAGGTCTATATTTATTTTTTAGAAAGTTGGTTCCAGCATTTGCTTATACTGTTGTGGATATTTATATTTTGGATTGAAATGTCATAGCTTCTACTTTGTCCCTGAAAATCTTTTATCTTTGGATATTGAAAGATTTTTCAACTTGTCCTTCCATCTCCTTCAGTACAAATCCATTGATGCATGTATGTATTTATGTTTATGTGTGCATATGTGTATGTATGTTTGTTCCTCTCTTTCATCAAATATTACAAAGTATTCCAGGTTCCTTTATGACAGTTTCTAGATTGAACCATTTCTTCAAGGACTCCTAGATTATTGGCTGGAGAGAGTGTTCAGTGGGTAAGGTATTTCTCACGATAAAAACAAGTTGGCTCCAATATCCATACCCCTTTCATTCCCGTAGCTTAGCCTGGAGAAACCCTGAAAGCTGAGTCAGCAATAATGGAAGACTCTTGGGGCACTGCGGACTGTGAGCTAGTCCCTGATCAGCAGGGTGTGAGTTCCAAAGTGCACTCACATTACACAAGGAATGCCTGGATCCCCCTCAGGTCCGGCACCTCCCTGTCTGGCCTCTGTACATATCACAGATCTCTGTTAATTTCCTAAGGTTAACATAGAGCTAAAGAGTTAACCCTGGCATATATGTGTGGCTACTATATGCAGTAACTGGAAGTTTTGTAGTTAATAATGTCATGGTTTTATAGTTAACAATGATTAAATGTGCCCCATATGCGTCTTGAAATCATATATAAGACCCTATCTGGGAAATAAAGTTGCTATATGCATGATGGCCATGTAGTCATTGACATATTCTGGTCATGCTCTGCTGAACCAAGTCTAGCATCCACTAGAGATGTGACAACGAGTAAGTCTTGAGTACTGTAGAACGTATTCCCAAAACAAACAGCAACAAATTATACAAACAACAAAAACTGTGGACATTTAGGAGTTAACCACCAAGTTATGAGAAACTTAGAAGTGGTTCCATGGTGTGATAGTTTCTTCTAGGGTCCCATTCTTTTTGCTCAACTTGGCTTAAAGTAAATACCTATGTATATAAACTATCCCGAGTATATACCAACATTTGTGAATTATTTAAAAACTTGATTTCCATATTAAGGGAGGTGTAAATTTGCACGGTGTCTATCTCTAATCTGTTTCTACATAGATTTTCCTAGTTTTTTTTCTTCCTGTTTACTTATTTCCCTCTTAATAGTAAGACAACTTTTTCCTATGATTCAACATGCATTTACTTGAGGGATGGAAAGATAGTAAAGCAGGTTAGGCATTTTCCCTGCATGTGCTCAAGTCAGGTTAGAGACTCAACCCCTAAATTGGGAATAATCCCTGCACTGTTAGGTATGGTCCTAAAACAAAAGAAATAAATAATAAAAAAAGCCATTAAATGTATCCATTTACTTCTCTAACGCATATGTAGTAGATTCAGCTTGTTTAGGCTACCCTTTCTGGGAAACAGCTCTGTGATCTAGGACTGCATTCCCAATGGGAACATGTGTGCCTCAAGATTATTCAAGGGTTACACAAGCAATAATTTTATAAACGGGGCCTCAAGCCATGAAATTAGGTGGTCAATCAATTGAACAGCAGAAGGTAAATAAGGTCAGAATGGGGCCACGCTTGGGATAAAGAGAGAAATAGTAATCCGCAATACGGTGATTATGAATAAAAACTTTGGTCTTGTTTATCAGGTGGGCTTGTTTCTATATGTGCTTACATTAATACTATTGCCCCTTGCCTCCACTAAATGTATAGTCTCAGGGTAATAGAAGTGAAAGGAAAATTAAAGGAAAGGTAAATCCAGAGGTCAGAGTTATAAGATAGTGGGTGTGCATGCTTCCCTTGCATAGCCGACTCAGAGCAGAACTGCTTTGATCCCTGACACCCCTACTGGTGCCCTGAGTCTGCCAAGAGCCATTTCTGAGCACAGAACTGTAAGTACTTCCTGAGAAATACCTGGTGTGGACCACAAACAAAAAGTAACAAAGAGGAAACCTGAATAGCTAGAAATACTCGGTTGGTAATTGTTTTAGAATTCATTGAAATTTGTCTTGCATGGGGCCAAGCCTGGTTTGGTGTACAGCATCACATGTGGACTGTTGTGCGCTGCCATGCACAAGGAGCCAGGAGTATGCCACAATACTGCCGGGTATGGCCCAAAACACAAATAAAAATGGAATATTGGGGCCGGAGCGATAGCCAGCAGGTAGGGCGTTTGCCTTGCACGGGGCCGCCCTGTACCGGCCTGGGTTCGATCCCAGGCATCCCATATGGTCCCCGAGCACTGCCAGGAGTAATTCCTGAGTGCAGAGCCAGGAGTAACCCCTGAGCATTGCTGGGTGTGACCCAAAAAAGCAAAAAAAAAAATAATAAAATAAAAAAAAAAATGGAATATTCACCAAAATCATAAATATGAGGAGAGACGGTCAAGTTGAGATATGGGGGGTACACGTGTGCATTCAGTTTTGTCATTTTTATGCAGAACCTCTAAAAATTTAACTACATGATGTACTTATGTTTTTAGAGCTCCAGAGAGATAAGTCAGCATGGGGTATGTTTTTGAAGTAATATTAATAAAATAATAGGAAAATCAAGATGCTGAAAACATTACATTTAAAACATTGACAAATGAAATAGTTCATAAAAATAGAATTTAGTAAAAGCAACTATTTGCCAAAAAGTGAATTACAGAAAAGACAGATAATTATATATAGAACCAGAATAACTGAAAATAAGGCAATATATTTTTAAATGGCATTAGAAAACGAAATGATCCGTATTAAAATATCTGAAAGCAGCTCTTCTTGTTGACATTTTGTGCAGAGATATATGATGTTAGTAAATGTGATTAGGGATATATATAAGTATTTTTTTTATCCTGTGCATATACATAATTTATAAACACATAGGTGTACTATATATATAATTATATGTATAACTATAAGTATGTATACTATATTATACATATATATCTGAAATTCATAGAACATATTTACATAGGTATAACTATGTCATATTTACAATATATTTTTATGTAACTATATATTTATATATACAGAGGAAAGATAAAAATAGAAGAGATACTCTGATTTGGTTTTGGTGACATACCAAGAGGTGTTCAGGCTCTTGCCTCCGTGCTCACCCCAAGCAATGCTCATAGAACAACATACAGATCAAATATATAGATCAATATAGAACAACCACTTCACTTGTATCACTTGTCTTCCAGTTGTTCATTGATTTCCTCCAGCGAGCATCAGTTATATCTCCAGTCATCCTTGGTGTGTGCTAGTGTAGCCCAAGGCATCTGCCTCGCTCTTGGAACACAAAAGAGTATCAAACCATTTGTTCAGGTCACGGGAATAAGGTCTATAATTGTTATTGTTTTGGCATATAAAATATAACATGGGTAGCTTGCCAGGCTCTGCCATGCAGGTGGAATACTCTCAGTAGTAGGTAGGCTCTCAGTTCATTTACTGATGAACTGTGTGGCTGCAAAGTGTCCGTGGCACAACAGGGAGTAATCAGGTTCTCTCTTGGGTGGAGCTCTGATGAGCTGTGGAGTCCAGATGTTGAAAAATGATTGCCCTCACTGGTAGAGGGATGGGTGCTGGAACACTGTATGACTGAAACCCAGATTTGAACACTTTGTAATTGCATATCACATGGTCATATAATACAATATTAAAAAAAAGAAAATGTCTGCCCTCATGGTACAGGGTTCCTCTGGCTTCTTGTGAGTCTCTATTGGGATGACAGGCCAGGGGTTAGAACCTGCCTTCCCTCTTGGACGCCTCATTGTCAGCCAAGCAAGGGAGAGCCAGTAGCAGCTCTACCCTACTTGGTAGAGTGATTTGTCTGACTAATAAAGAACAATATATAGATCAAATCTGGGCTACTTGTATGCAAAGTGAAAGACTTTCCCCACTAACCATTATGTGGCCCCCCTTGATGCTTATATGAGAATAAATGTATGTCAGGCACAGACATGAGATTTTGCTCTTCGCTGGCCACTGAGTAATCCACGTAGTAAGTGGTTGTATATTTGAGCTCTACTTTCTGTAGAAAAAAAAAGCTCTACCTTCTACTGTTTTTTAACTGCTCAGCAGCAGTTAACTCATTTGATCATTTTCTCCTTCCTAGAATTGCTCCACTTGTTTGCAGGAGACCATACCTTCTCACATTTCTACTTTATTCAGACTCCATTGTTTGTTTTGTACTATAGTTTCTGGATTCAAAACCACAGCATACTATGTGTAGGAATACCCCATACTCCTCTGCTTCTCTTTTATTCACCCTATGAGGATTTCATCTAGTCTCATCTGTAAATTCATCCCATATCACGATTTTTTCCTAAAATATTCAATTATCCCTACAATAAAATCATATAACTAAATACTCAGAACGACTTCAATGTTTAAAAAGTGACCTTATACAAGATCATTCCTGTCTCCCTCCTGGCTACTATGAGGACATCCTTCTAATCCCTCACAAGAAAAATGTTTCATGTGACATTTTCCTTCCTGACTATAATTAAGGGCTACTGCTGGTTCTTGTTTCCTAAAATACTATATTAAGAATCTAACCTCTACTCAGGATCTCCAACAACATTATCTCTCTAAATGTCAACTTTGTGTTACAGCTAAATCATTTCATTAGGCCTCAAGATATAGATGAACATTTCCACTGTTGCATTTTGGCAGTGGTGTTCATCACAGTCGAAGAAAAAAGATAACGTATAGAAAGCTCTAGGCAGCATGACAGCAGGGAAAGTAATAGCCATATAGCTGAATTAAACTTAGATTAAATAAAAAAATTAAATATAGAGGCAGAAAGATTATACAGGGTTTAAGCCATATGCTTCGTATTTGGCCAGCCATAGTTCTACCCCTGAACACCCTCAGATCCCTGAGTATGACCAGGTGGTCCCCAGACCATCTGCAAACTTCTTTGGAGGAGCTGAAGCAATAATACAGGGAATAAGGCATTTGTCTTGCACTGGGCCAACCTGGGTTTGACCCTCGGTATCCCTTCTGGTGCCCCGAATCCCACCAGGATTAATTCCTGAGTGCAGAGCCAGAATTAGCCCTGAGCATCTACAGGTGTAACCCAAAAAATCAGAAAAAAAAGAACTCTTGAGAGATCCCTAGAAAAGAACTTTTGAAGTCAAGATTTTTCTTTTTTTTAATTTTGATATTCAGATTGAAGGAATAAAGATTGTTTTCAGGATTGATAGAAGGATGGGAAAAAGTGAGAAAGAGGAAAACCATTCTGTCTCTTAAGATTTTTCCAGGGAACGATTGAATCATTGCAGTGCAGAAAGCTGTATCTCAGGTAGATTCAGTGATTTAGGGATCTGCCACTCAATGACTGAAAACACAGAGTGTCAATACAGAAGAAGAGTTGATCACACATGCAGAGGAAACTGTTCTCTGCAAGGCCTACATGTCCTTGGAACAAGGGTTAGCTTTGTGGATATGAAGAGTTTGTCAGAGCATAGTCCAGATAAAAGCAAAGATGTTTGCCAGAGGTGAAACCTGACCGTTACAGGCTCTCTGGCTTGGAGCTACTCCATTCATTTTTCACATTGAATTCTGGAGACCACTGAAGTCTCCTGATGAGTTAAAGGCAAAACTCTAGAAGGAGCTCTGGTTAGTATTTACACTAACCAAAACACAAAATTGGCAGAGAGAAAAATATTCGTCAATGGGATACCACAGAGCTGGAGGTTTGGACTGGCATGTATCAGACCTAACAATGCATCAAATCCAGGCACTTGAGATCATGCTCATAGCCAGTAATCAAACTTTCAGCCACGACAGGAGATGAACTCTGGAGGAAAATAAGAGACTCAACAGCCACCATGATCCATCACCCAAAACACCTTCAATGCAAAAATCACTGGCTGTTTAAAAAAATGTTGTGAAACATTTTAAAACATTTTAAACATCACTGGCTGTTTAAAAAAGAAAATCAAGCACAGAAAAATACAACCCTCTGTAAGGTAGTAGAGCTGTTTAAGTTCATAATGAAGATCTCATTTATAACTAGATAAGATGATTACAATAGAATTAAAATATATGATATCAATGTACTCATACATTGAATCCACCCACCCCAGCCCCCACCAAACTGACTGCAACCCTCCATGGCTCTCCCTATGTCATCTTTATTCTGACTGTTGCTCCTCCCAATTGTACCAACACTACCTTGGTAATCACTATGTGACTGACTTGTGCGAAGTAAGTGCCTTACGTGCTGTACTATCTCTCAGGCTTCTACTAATCACCTTTGTAACCCAGGGACAGGGATTTGTCATTGATACTGTGATTTCAATAGACAAAATATTTTGAAGGAAATGAAGTAAGTATATTTTTAACGACTTGATCACTTGATCACTTGAATCCCAAGTACTCATCGATTTGCTCGAGCGGGCGCCAGTAACATTTCCATTGGACCCTATCACGTGCCAATGTAGCCCAATGGCATCTGGTTGATTCAGGAATATGAAAAGCCTCAAACCGTTCCTTCAGGGTCTTAACAAGGAAGTCTGACCATCTTGTAGGTGGGCGGCCACGTGATCTTTTGACATCCCGTGGGATCCAGTCGGTAACGGCTCTAGTCCAGCGGTTGTCTCCAAATCGCATTACATGTCCAGCCCATCTGATTTTCGATGCCTTGGGAAACGAGACAGCGCTCCCTGATTCTGGAATAGCGACGGAGGTCAGAACTCCGGATTCCTTCTCTCACTTGAGTGAGACGTGATATTCCAAGCATAGCTCTTTCGATGCCTCTCTGGAAGACCCGAATAGCATTCTCATCCTGCTTTCGTAGGGGCCCAGGTCTCTGAGGCGTATGTTAATGCAGGGAGAACGGTGGAGTCAAAGAGATGTGCCCGGAGCCGGAGGTTCTTTGTCCTTTTAGCTATTTCTTCTGATGCCTTTGAAGGCATTCCATGCCGCTCTCTCTTCCTCCTGCGCAGCTCAGGTTTTAGGTCATTCATCATGTTGACTTCTCGACCTAGGTACACATAACTGCTGCATTCAGAGATGTTTGTTCCATTGAGAGAGAATGGGGCCTCCTCTGGAACTAGTTCATTTCTCATGAACATAGTTTTCTTCAGATTCAGCTGTATTTGACACCGGAGAAGAATTGTTCCTTGGAACATGTGATGAAAGAGGCGCCGGTGGCATTGGGTGTCCTTGTCAACACGAACATGGCTGTCTTCGATGCCTTTGAAGGCATTACATGCCACTCTCTCTTCCTCCTGCAGCTCATGTTGATTTCTCGACCCTAGGTACACATAACTGCTGCATTCAGAGATGTTTGTTCCATTGAGAGTGAATGGGGGCCTCTGGAACCAGTTCATTCTTCATAAACATTGTTTTCTTTAGATTCAGCTGTAGACCTACCTTTCCACATTCTCGGTCAAAGTCAGCCAGCATTTGTGCCGCTTGGCTAATGTTTGGTGTTATTAGAACGATGTCATCAGCGAAGCGGAGGTGGTGTAGTTGCCCGACCATCTATCTTCACTCCCATTCCTTCCCATTCTAATTGTCTCATGATGTTCTCGAGGGTGGCACTGAAGAGTTTTGGTGAGATGGTATCACCCTGTCGAACCCCTCTTTTGACATCAATGATCACTTCTTTGTAGAATGGTGAGATCCTGGTGGTGAATCCATAATACAGCTCACGAAGGATCTTGATGTATTGGGTTTGAACACCCCTGTTTGACTAGGGCTTCGATGACTGCTTCAGTTTCCACAGAATCAAAGGCTTTCTGTAAATCAATGAACGTGAGACAGAGCGGCATCTTGTACTCCCCTACAACCTCAATGAGTTTGGTTACTGTGTGGATATGGTCGATTGTGCTGAATCCTTTCCGGAAACCTGCTTGCTCGCATGGTTGACCTTCATCTAGTGTTCTGCTAATCCTGTTCAGGATGACCGTGTAAACAGCTTCGTAGATGACAGACAACAGGCAGATGGGGCGATAGTTGCCGATGTCATGAATGTCTCCCCTTCTTGAACAGTAGAACTGTCCTGCTGGTTTTCCATTGGGAGGGCACCTTGCATTCGGACAGGTAGCGTGTGAAGAGCCGAGCTAGTGTATTGATGAGCACCGATGGCAGATTCTTCAGATGTTCGGGTCTGACTTTGTCTGGGCCTGGTGCTGTTCCCCTTCTTTACCGATGAGATGGCATGTCTTATTTCAGAAGGTACACCCGGCAGAGCAGAAACCAGCTTTCCCCCGTTGAACCCCCCTGCACTCCATGGACCACGAGAGCAACTTCGACCTGAGTCCACCATCCCGATGGAGCCCTCGGAGGAGGCCAGAGAAACTCCCCACACCTTGCTGGCAGTGATCTGTGTCACAATCCACACTCTGCAGCTGGTAAGATCTCCCCCCAGCATATTAATCCACTCTCCAGCCCACAGATTAATCCAGTCTCCAGCCCAGCTTGTCAGAAACCCAGCCTACAAGGACCCGCCCTGCAGAGACCTGCCCTTCAGAGGAGAGTATTTCAAACCCAGGAATGCTTGAGCCTCAGACACAGGTACACCCGGCAGAGCAGAAACCAGCTTTCGCCAGCGGACGCGGCGCTGCCGCACGATTTACCTCCAAACTACCACAAATATTCTACCCACCCCTCTGAGAGAGCCCCACAAAGCAATGAGAATATAGTGCCCGCATGGCAGAGCCTGGCAAGCTGTCCGATGCGTGTTCGATATGCCAAACCCAGTAACAAAAATGTTTATTTTCCTGACCCCGAAAAGAGCCCTTTAATACGGCAGCAGTAAGAAAGGCAAACAAGCAGTGCCTGATAAAATTTCACGGCTGTCCTAGGCTGCCAAAACGAAGAAGGACTAAAAATGACTGTCTGTACTTTCAATGCACGTACACTGGCAACGGAAGCATATATTGAGGATCTGATGCTGCAAGCAAGAAAGATCAAGTACGACATCATTGGTCTGACTGAGACGAGGAGGCGCCAGTCGCATCATGCTGTATTTGACACCGGAGAAGAATTGTTCCTTGGAACATGTGATGAAAGAGGCGCCGGTGGCATTGGTGTCCTTGTCAACACGAACATGGCTGTCAACATTGATTCATTTGAATGCCTAACAAACCGAATAGGACGATTACACTTGAGGAGATGTGGCCCACTGCCAGCAATTTCTATCTTCATTGTCTATGCACCAACATCCACATACAAAGAAGATGAAATTGAGAAATTCTACATGGAATTGGAGGAGTTCTATAAAAAGATCACACCTTCTACAAGATCATAGTCGGTGATTTTAATGCCAAGATAGGACCGAGAAGATCAGCTGAAGAACTCCCACATCAGGACCCATGGCCTAGAATGGAACGAACAGGGTGAGAGACTATCTGAGTTCATCATGTCCACCAAGACTATTCATGGGAACTCACAGTTTCAGAAGGCTGAAGCGAAACGTTGGACATGGGGAATCTCCTGGTGGACAGTTCCACAATGAAATCGACCACATCATCTTCAATCGACGGTTTTGTCTGACAGATGTTGCTGTCGTCCCCAAATTCCAGACAGGATCGGACCACCGCCTCCTTCGGGCAAAAATTCTACTTCCCGCAACGGGGAGAAAAGGCTGCAAAGTTTAAGAAGAGAACTCCCAGAACGACCACCAACTGGGAACTCTTTAGCACCATTGCGGCAACATGGGAAGATACCATCATTGATGACATCGATGAAGAATACAACCGACTGGTTCAGCACCTCCATGATTGTGCGAAGAATGCCGAGAGAGAGAAAACACAAAAAGGACGCTTGTCTTCAGAAACTCTGAGCTCATTCGCCAACGTGGCAAGGCGCGAGCCTCAGGAGACCAAATGCTAACGTCCAAGCTTGCTAAACAGTGCAGAGAAGCGATAAAAGCAGACCTCAAAGACAGAAGAGCAGAAATACTGGAAGATGCAGCAGAAGCCGGGAAAAGTATTCGCACTGCCCGCCTGTCCTTCGCCAACTATAAGACCAAGATGACTGCCCTCCGACGCCTGATGGATCTATCACATCTTCCAGAAAGGCAATGGAGAAGATTATCCAGGACTTCTACTCAAATCTTTTTGATAGCCACATCCACCTGCCCACATACCAAATTCCACAGGATGGATACGTCATTCCCAACTGCTTCCTCCCTTCTGAAAT